>JAVTVY010055904.1:0-30690 GCA_036873755.1 Hanleya hanleyi | reverse complement strand
TCTCAATTACATAGGGAGACGTCATAATATATTCATGTCTACTGTCACAAAGGTCATTGATGCCGTAAATAGTAATAACAGGCGGTCCGTGGAAGTGTCGCTTATATCCCATGCCCAATGAAATTGCCGAATGATAAATCGCACACACCTCTATGACCGTACATGGCATTGCTGACCTTTGTACTGGTAAACACGAATATATTATGACGTCTCCCTATGTTATTGAGGCCCGGTATATGAAACAACCGTACTGGAGTTTTATATGGAGAGAATTACAAAGTTATTTTTAAGCGTGATATATTATCGATATCAAGGAGTACTGGTGATCATTTTGTTCAGTTTGTTCTACATGATGCAGAAAAGAGAATTTATGCAGAGTTAACTACTGATTTAACTTCAAAGTAGACGACTTTGGACAGACTATAGTAATTCGATCTTCCTTGGTATGTTGCGTTCCAACGTCGACTGTGATATATTGGCGCGAAACGCCACGGTATGCTTGTCATATTTTATCCACAAACGCGGCACTTCAATTGCTTCAAGTGTGCGGTGTAAATACCCATTGGCGCACATACGATGCATCGCCTCCCACAAGTGTTCTTTTACCTTGAAATTTGGCGACATTGGATGATGGGTTACGGATTTAACATAATAGATTTACAAAACATCGACCAACGTGTGGGATTTGATGTGCAGGTGCTTGAGTGTCGCTGTCTTGCACACTTGTTCACAAATGCATTTTGCATTTTAGGATAGCTATACCGTTAGAGGCAGTTTTTGTACCCCTGTGACAATTTGTCTTCTGTATCAAAAAATATACAAGATAACCATAATAAACTATATATTTTATGAAAGCGAACATCGTACGGATTCCAGTCGAACTTACAGACTTACTGTGAGACAAAGTTTACTAAAAAAGAATGAAAGGCTAGAAATCGAGCAAAATGTGTCCAGCTATACATCTGATGAATTAATCCTAATTTTTTGCTTGAAATCTATTGTCAAATACATTATTAATCTGTCTTTTGGGGCCTACTCGAATACATGTTTATTTTGGATAACTATTACACTGAGTTTATTCATCATGACGGTTTAAAATTCAATTTAAACTTTACAAAAAAACTTGCCAAAACTTGTTAAGCTGAGAAATGTTCATGCCAATGCTGATCACTTCACGGCGGGTGTCTGAGCGAAGTGTCACTGCGTTGAGTACACTTTTATATGTATATATTATAATTAGAAACAAGAATACGGATGTTTGTATGGTTTTGAACAGAAGGGGGTAGATTAATGTAAATGAGTAGGACTTCTAAATAATTAGCTTAACAAAATACTGCGAAAATGAGTTTCGGAAAGGAAAATTTAGCAGACAAAATTAAAAGTAGCCAAGCACATGCAAACTGCTGTTCTATTCTTACGGCAGACTATCTGTGTTAACAATACAATACACACTCATGCAGCTATTAGCGATTTACACTAGATAGTCGTGTAAAAGGTTAATCTCTTCCCAGCTGGATATCGGCCCATCTATAAGGCAATCTGTTTAATGTTTTCAGTGGCTCAGAAATTATATTTTTAATGCTAATATTGAAGCACTTCTAATTGGAATTTGGATTTCATTTTTTCACCAAATGTTAGACGAAATAGTGAATATTTGAATGAAGAAATAAAAAAATGACCAGTTTTGACCCTCTAACGGGATATCTATCCTTAATAGAGACAGAGAGAGAATTAAGGTTTAGCGTCGCGTTCAGCAGTATTTCAGCTATATATAGAGCGACGTTTAAATGAAATTCTAAGTAGTCAAGCCAATATCTTAGTAATCCAACACATTAAAACATACACACATCAATACTTATGCAACAAACCGATTTCTCTCAAATAACCCAAGACACAGTCCTCTCTCATCCGAGTAAAGATTTTCCAAAGTAGTCGCTCGATAAAAACAATCTCTTACAATCTTAAAATCTATACAGTCGATAAGAATATGTTCCACTGTGAGATTTTCGTGGCATGGAATACACCTTGGGACTAGCTCTCTTTTTTTTTTTAGTAAATGTTCGTGAGTCAATCGTGTATGGCCCATTCTACATCGCCTGATCATGGCTTGATCGAAACTATTCTGGCTGTTTAGATGAGTATAGCCTACAGTTTTTTTAACTCGTGAAGTTTGTTATTATTCACAGCATCTCATAAAGATTGAAACAGCCCTCTCACATAAGCACAGATAGATGGTCTGAAATCACTATATGGGATTTCAACAGGATCAAGCTCATCATCTAGGGCTGCCTTAGTCATATAATTGTAGAATATTCAAGATGGTGGGATGAGTCGAAGTCCCACTTTTAATCGCTTGAAGACATGACAGTTAATCTGAGAATATGAAAAAAAAATCATTTTAGTGGACCGAATACCTTTCAAAGCCAACAATATAGTTTTTGCTTCGTCAGAGAATATAGAACTTTTACCTGGTAGTCGACAGGTTTTAGTTTTGGAAGTAAAGATAGTAGAACATGCTACTCTCTCATCAACTTTAGAACCATCTGTATAAATAGCCTATTGCGATCTGTATTTTTCTCTCAGCAGACCAAATTCTTGTGTATACAAGACCTGGCTTGTGTTTGCCTTTTTATATTTCGTTAATGTATTATCTACTTCTGGTTGAGCTAACTTCCATGGCGGAATTGGTAAGAGCTGTAAGGTAAACTTTGACTAAGCTTAATATGAGCTGCTACAATGTGCGGTTTCATACGCATTTAAACGCAACATTGAAAAGGTGGTGAGAAATGATGTCGACGTACTGACAAGAAGCCATTTGCGCTCAAGGACAAATATACTGCATATTTCTGAAACATCGAAAGAACCAAGATCCATTTGACGATTTTTATCTCAACCACGCTTTTATTGTAGCTCTGCATGTGAACATCTTGTATGACATGACCACACGGCCACTAGCACCGGTTTTGAGCGGTATTAGAATCAAATGTTCAAGAGCGCCCTATCCAATTAACTGATCGAAGACGATGAACCATCTGACCACCAGATAAAAAACCGATCCAAACGAGAGAGTATTTATGTAATGCAAGTTCGTATTCAGAGACAAATACCTGTTAGGCCCAACCCCGACCAAGCGCGTCACTCTCCACCATGTTTACGAGAGGCTAAGCCTCTGGGACGAAACGTCCACCTGCAGAATCTCACCATATGCAGGTAACAATTTAACGCAACATTAAAAGGGTGGTGGAAAACGATGCCGGCATCTGACAAGAATTCATATGACCCACAAATATACTGGCTGTATAATTCTAAAAAACATCTCAAGAACTGGTGATCCGTGTGATGATTTGTATCCCAGGTACGCTTTTATTGTATTGTAACAATGTTGAGATTCATCATGCATGCATTTCTGAAACGTGATCTAGTGGCATTTTAATGATGATTAAAAGTAGCTTATTCATGGCACTGTATTGTGTAGAATCAACCAAGTCTTTTGACCACTATCTTGTGTGTATACATTTTTACGGGGTCGTTAGACGAAACCAATGGAGACCATGTTGAGTTAACTTTTTAGATTTTTACACCTGTATTATTATACTCTTTCTGCAGTGTCTGTAACGGTGTTATGTTGTTATCGCGACAATTTGATGTCAGACCCAGTGCGTCATAGATGGTCGCGTGCAAAAGTTACTCAAAGAGGTATCAGCACGTTCATATAAGCATGACTTGGCTAGGGACTAGCTCATACGTGCAGACGTTTACTTCCGGTCATTTTTCGAATAGTACTGTAATAAATATGACCGCGCCCAAAGAATGTTTCTCTTCTATATTTACTGCTCAACGCTGTCATTCAATTGAGTGTAAGCCACGGCAACAATTACGTGGTCAAGGCTTCTTGTTGTCACGAATGCAGCAAAGTCGCTCCTCGGGGCTCTTGGTATTTTCAACGTCTGGAGATAGCGAGAATTTCATAGTAACCTAACGCGATTAGAGGCTTTTTGGCTTTTGTCAGATTAAGACCGTTTCTTGCTTTATAGTTACAAGACCGCAGATTCTGGTAATCTTTTTTGGAGAGCTATCTATATTGATAACCGTTGCATATCGGTAGCATAAGGGTAATATACCACGCCTTTTCAACCCTACCCCTTTCTCTGTTCTGAATCCAAACTTGGGGGATGGGGTATGATCCCTACGATACTTCTCCTATGTCCGATCTAGAGATCTGAAAATTCGTACACATTGGACTTAGTGCTCCTATATCAAAACAAGCAAACATCAGGCCATATAATCATTTGATGACGTCGCAGTGACGTAATAACCCAATGAGGCATTTATTATCGGATTTTTACATTTTCAAAGTATGCTGATACCACTTGACATGACAGATTCGGTTCATTTTCACTGATCGGTTGCATATCGGTAGCTTATGGATAGTTATAACACACTTTCTGAACCCCACCCCGCTTCTTTGATTACGTCATATAAACGTCAATTAGTCTATTATCAATTATAGATGGTGCCATTTTAGGGAGCAGATTCCATCAATGTTTCCCAAAGTGGTATTGTTATGTGTCTCTCTAATTTGTTATGTGGTCGCTACCCATATGTTAGAACCTTTGAAGATCAGTAGCTTGAGGTGACTTACTGGTTTCGGTGCAAATTCATGTCATTTTTTTCATATTTTTCGTTCACCTCAGGAAGATCATCTTATATCAGAAAATGATATAAAATTGGCGCATAGCGTATTACATTTTTTCTAATTTTCAGCTTGTAGAACGTGTACCTGTGAATGTGAATACTGTCTAAAACATCCAATACTTGAAACATAATTGTTTTCAGAATATTCAAAGGTCACGTCAATTCTCTCAATTTTTCAATGTGTATTCCTTAGAACATGTAGTTTTTGAATAAAGCAATTTTAAGACAGGTCGCCATCCAAAAAAAGTGCATGAATGAGGCTCTGGAACTACCTAATCCCACACTTTTTCCCGCCATGTATAGTGAAGGCCCAACAATGCAATGTCATGACGTCGACAAATGCCACGCCAACAAAGAGTTTGCCACTCGACGTCATGACGTCACAACGGAAAATGTATCATTTGCCTAGGGGGTAGTGAATAGTTGCGTATTTTTGGTCCCCCTCAAAACCAGGTTTGACCCCATGAAAATTGTTGTTGGCTTTTTGTTGATTAATACTTGTAATATCATTCAGTTGACTCGTTGATTTGCTTCAAATCAGTACATGGTATTTTGCCAGTTAGATTGGCCCATGCCTCACTATGTAGATGGAAGTGCGAAAGTGTGGCTATAAATTGGGGCCTTTTTCAGCTTGCGTGCACATGGTATATTTCACAGTGGGAAAATGTCTTTGAAAACGGCATGGTCGACCCCCTATTTTCTTTGCTAATTTTCTTTTATCCTTGGACTGGGCACAGTGTCGATGACAATCGATTATCAAGTTTTTTCTGTGATGAGAAGAGAATATGACCTGTTTTGGACCAAATGTAGAGGATTTTCCTGAAGTCTGGGGCAAGTTCAGTAGGACTTACATATGTCTCGGCTTCATGGCAAGAGCCTACTCTTTCAGAAAATATATAGTTCTATGGGAGTTTCTCAAAACACATTATTAATTGTACAGAATAACAATTATGATATTACCGTCCTTGACAACTGGACACAGAGCAAGATCGTTACTTATATCAAGTGAAATACTACCTGCCAAGGGAGAGACAATGAAGCAAATGTTGCATTATTAACCTCTTTCCATGTGTATTTTTACGTTCTTTTCGAAAGCTCCGCCCTGCCATTTTCATCGTCACAAACTGGCTGGGTCAAGCACCCTGGCTGCATAAACATGCGCCGGAAATCTAACATTCAATCAACATCACGAACTCTAACGAATCATTACATGTTCCCTTAGTATGTATTATTGGATTGTCATAGTACAAATTAAATCGTCTATTGATTAATAATTATCTTTTAGTGAAGGGACTATATATTTGGGTGGTTTGGTACAGTTGTTGGGAGTTAAATGGCATTCGGGGTTTTCCGGCGACTCCCACGGAAATCAGCGAACCATGATGTCATCTATGCATCATGCACTGATGCACTGATGCAAGTTTTTTTTGGTCAATTCTTGTAAATGGATTAAGTAAATGCATTCTAAGGGACACTAGTCGTTTCTTACTTGCACAATAATTTGTTATTTTTCATGTTTAGTATTTGATAACTGTAGTACTATTTTGCTGGGAATTTCTGTGCATATACTCGGTCAGATAAGAATTGCTGGCGGACGATAATGTGGCGTGAGTGTGGAGTCCTCCAACACAACAACAACACAAGGAGGAAAGCGACCCATCAATTGTGGTTTGTATTTGTCCAAAAACTGTTTGTATAGGCTATAATCATGCTTGTGTATAGTTGGAAATATGATAGTTAAGTGCAATATTCTTCTATGAGCGTGAATAAATCTGTCAGAACTCTATGCAGCGCATGTTTACCTTGTAGCAGGTCATAACTCAATGATCATGTGCTCCATTCTTATGTAAAACGGGGGGAGTATACTGTATAAACACATGTAGATTAACCCCCAAAATATTCGTCGTGTATACTCGTGTAATATTGTTCTTCTATGTCTGCTGTATTCTGTAATCAAGGGTTAAATTTGCCAACTGAATATTCAACTCAGCTGTAAAAGAAGTACTTGCAGAAAATGGAAGTGTAAAATTTCAATTATGAAGCCACTCTCGATTCCTTTCCCAATTATCCGTGTGGGATCTTCTTGTGATTGATTTAAAGGAAGTTTCTTGGGCGTTTTTAAATTCCTATCCACAATTCCAAGAAATTCCCTGGCATCCTTACAGTTCAATGCGGTAAGTTGCAAGAGTGATTTCTTGGTGAAATAGTCATATATTTGGTTCCTAATTGCATTGGAATAACCACAACAATCTGAACCAATGTATGCGAAATTTTCATCCAAATCCTTGTAGCCATTTTGGAGATATTTAGCAAACACTGCCTAGGACTATCATTTCGATCAGTAATTTTGAATCTTCTTAGTTTGGCCCTTAAATCTACGTACTGTACATTGCCATTATAAAATGCTAAATGGATATTAAACAATTGAACGATTCCGGAATCGACAAATGTCAACAGTATAACATTGCGGTGGTATGGAGATGTTAATATACGACGAATTTGAAAGTTCATCCAGATTTGTTTATATGAAAAGATCATCATAATATCAATATTATTAGAGACGGTTACTAATTCTGCTTGAATAAAAAAAACACCTTGTTATACCTGCGTACACGTTTGTGTTATTAGTGTATTCATCGCCATCATCATCGCCATCACAAATCTCTAAAACAGGTCCTGACTGCATACAGAAAATGTGAACTGGGGCAGGTTGGTGTGATGATCCTGGAGTTTTAGTGAGTGAGTTCATCATTTATATATTGGGGTGCAATCATCTGAAGAGCTAACACTGGCACAGACTGATTTCAAATGATTTAGCTCCATTCAGTTGCTGAACAATACTTCCAATTGACTGGTCATCCATGTTCCTAATTTGTGGGCAAAATATATCATCATAATGACATCTGAGCAGTTAGAACTAAAATAATTGTTAGCGAACCTGAAATAACCCGTCTCTGCAGCTGACTATGTAGGCCTACTCTCAGCATCAATGCTGGCATGTTCCATGTTTCACTAGAAATGGTAGGCCGAATATATGATACCCTCTTTCAAAAATAACCCCAGACGAGCAAAGCTTAAACCTGTTAGTCCAGTTTCAGGTTTGCAGCGTTACAGAACCGGGTATCGGCATCAAGCCTAGTGTACATTACCAAATATGCATGGTTCCCTTAACATATTCGGTTAACTGACAAAAGGTACTTTCAGGTGCAAATCATCATCGCGAATACCACGGTCTACCTTCACATTGCACATTCATGAGACGACGTAAACTTCATTTAATCTAAATATTTAGACTAAGCTAAATATGGTACTGAATTTTTTGCTTTCCTATCTTCTTTTGCAATCTCTGGAAAATGCAATTGTCTATGCATTTAGACAGCTCCCATCAGCGTTCAGGGGATAATGTGCTGCCCAGACGCAATAGTGGAATCTCTGCCTTCCGAATGCCTTTAAAAGGGCAATGTTTGTGCCCTTTAAGAAGCAAACATCGCATTTCAAACACAAGTCTATACCACATAATCATGATCTTTAGCCATGAAACAACTTTGGCAAGGCCTTCTAGCGACAGGTTGCACCACCGGGTGAATCATCCGTTCATCACGTTTGCATGACATACAATTTGCTGGGATGCCATGCTGATTAAAACTACCACAAATTATACGATTGCCAACAATAGTTCATGATAAATAGGGTGATAATATGTTGTGAGTTGACAAAGTATTTGTACTCATTATCAAGATTAATTGCATTACTATTAAAACCCTTCAACTATCGGTCTACAATGACTGTCACTCATGGATAGCACCTGTATGCAAATGCCTCTTACAAGATATGTATTTGCCACCTTAAGGTTAACCAGCAAAATTGGGAAAACAAATTGAAAATAAACAAAGAATTTAAAAATATGTTATTGTCCATGTTATGACGTCACTGTGCCGTCATAAGATGATTATTTGAAACAATGTTAACTTGTTTCGAAAGAAGAACACACATTATGCAGACTGGGATTTTTTAGCTCTCTAGCAACAGGAATAATAAAAATATCCAAAAAATCATACCCCACCCCCCAAATTTGGGTTCAAAATGTGTTGGGGGGAGGATTCAGAAAGTGTACTATAACTATCACTAAAGATACTGATCTGCAACTGTTATCATATATGGGTAACATCTACATACAAATAACGCTTCAAAGAAGAATTACCAAATTTGATACGCACATGGTAACCGCCGAATTGGAAAAACAAATGGAAAATCGAACACAAATTCTGCGCCATATTATTACGGCATTTTGACGACATACAACGATTATTTGAAGTTACGTTAACTTTCGCCAATAGACAAGGATTCGAAATCAAAGTGTAAAGCGTTTCAACAGAAATAACTAACAAATCCGAAGAACCGTTCCCCCTCTAAAGTTTGAGTCCGAAACAAGGACAGGAGTTGGATCAAGAAAGTGTGTTTTGCTACCGTTAGGCTATTGATCTGCAACGGTTATCACATATGGATAGCATCCATATAGATATACCTCTCCAAAAACCATCACTACAATTTGTCACCTATAGTGGTACCGATTGGCGAAATTTAAGGTCTTGGCTATAGATGTTAATATTCCGGCATGACCTGCTACATGCATGTATTATGTGTACATATCTGACTTAACAGTACTTTAATGCTAATCAGTCAAAAGATTTCCTGTGGATTAACACATTTATTTCAGGAGACGTTTCGATGCCGTTCCCAACATCATTATTGTATGAGACGTCAGATTTGACATTCAGTATACAGGCGTTGTCCATAAAAGACTTTCTGCATTGAGAATCGAAATACCGTTTTGCTAAAAAGAAAACAAAAACTCCAGCAATAGACGCGGTTTAACTGTTCTCTAGATGATAGTGATGTTTGCTTTCCTTTAAACTTCATGGTGCTCTTTACGTAAAATCTTTATCACCTAATTTTTCCAGAGTTCCCAGCCACACCTTGATTGCGCCTGTTCAATTGAACATCATTGAGATGTAACACACATGAAGTTCAAAGGGTCTCTAACACCACGTTAAGTGGAATTTGACCCAAGCTGCGAAACATAGAGATCTTTTACGCTAACCAAGAACAAACAAGCATCTATCGCCCCATCTCCATTGGCTTGTGTCATTCCACTCGACCCGTGGTCAAGCCTCACAAACTGGTCCAACCAAACATTTGTTAACAGGAACTGGAAACTTTGAGCCTCTACGAATCTTGTCTAAAGACCAACGAAAGTACGGATATTGCAATATGTTGAATATGTTGGTATACGGTGTTATTATCTGGGATAAATTTTATCGTCTGGCAGGAAAAGTAGAGAACCTCTGATTTGAAATCCTCAAATACTAAAACAAATAATTCAACACATATATGTTACATATGACCATATATCAACATTTTCATGAACTGGACGTGAAACATTTTACAAACACCCATATTCAGATTTACATCTGGACACAATGGTTGATACAAACCCATACATTACCATGTATAAATCACCAATACAATACAACAGTTCCCAGGAAATCGGTGACATTAAACAGTCAATGTGTCCAGTGCCATGTGAAATCAAGTAACAATCAATCTGACCTGCCAGAACATAACCTAGAGTCATCGAGTTACCATTCCAATCCGCCCATAAGGAGAAAATGCAATGTATATACAAGTATCGTCTAATTCCGCCGCCGAGGGCCTTTGCTGTAGCTCTTTAGTCGTATATTCCAATATTTATATTTTGAGAATTCCAGAGTGGTAATTCAGCACGCTTTTGTTATAACCGTCCGCTGAAGAATCTCTCCCCTTCCATCGCATCGTTACTGGATTTTAAACGAAACTGACCAGTTGGACTGTTGTGAAGCTTAAATCAGGAGACTGTAGCCATAATCAGACACAAAGCGAGAGCTGGAATTACGGTAGACCTAGTCCATTTGATATGTCTAGCAGGCACACGTCAGTAAGCTGATGCAATTAGTCACCGGTACGTATAAAAAATGAGATTATTATGCTTTTCAAGCGTCTAGTCCTTCATTCAATATTCAACCGTCGTCCATTGAAGAATTTCCGCGTTGATACTCCGAAGACCGAATTCATATAATTGCATTAGCACCAAATTCAAAGAATTAATAATAGTATACATAAAACTATGCTAGTTTCCTGCAAGAGAGAAGCGCTCAACAGTTTTCATTGGTGCCGGCAAGACATCATGACGTTCCAAAAATATCGAATCCGTATCGCCATGACATACCCATATGTCAGATGGTTTCCAGTTTTTAAATCTTCAAATGCAGCATATCAATCTAAAACGTCTTATTTTCTAAGACAAAATTATGCCATTTCGTTTTGCTTGGTAATTATTTCCTTGTAGTCCGCATACGATATTCGCCCAACTGGGTTGTTTGGAATATCTGTTAGTCGTTCGGGTGTATATCTTACTTCGGCTGTCAAGTCGGAAATTGTTTTGGGCTGCTGATCCAAGTCAAGATACCCACATAATCCCGTCAGTGATTCTTCTATAGCTTGGGCAATCTTAGAGAAGTCTGGACGATCTTTAGGGTTTTTCAGCCAGCAGTTCAGTATTAGTTGATACCTAATGAAATATAAAACTAGGTTCTATATAGTGATAAAAATAATTTTGTGTGGTAATATACTGACGTTTCATAACATCATCCTATAAACAACAATATGTTGTCGCGCACTGCTGATCAACTCACATGGTGTCAGGACAGGTGTCCGGTTTGCTAAGTCTCATTCCAGTTTCCAGTTCAGGTAAAACTTGTCCGTTGTCCAGATTTGGATAAGATACCTTAACAAGGGTGAAGATATCCCAGACGGTAACTCCATAAGACCACTGTAATGACATTACATGTGATTTAGCTCAGATACAATTCAGAATGACCCACAAACAATATAGTTTCTTTCCTTTATTCTTACACATATAAACGAGTACAAGTTTAGTGACAATATCAAACACACACAAACACACAGTATAAACTTTGCACCAACAGAGATGAGATGAATATGGAAAAATAATCAGGAACGTCACCAACACATTTAAATCGTTCAAAACCCCAGATGTTCATTTTTGTGCAGGTCTATACAAAATGAAGTATCATTTGTTTTGCAGTATTACAAAGTGTACATGTTTTGTCTGTAATTCCAAATAATTTTGAGATATAAATTTGTTCTCGGTATTCTGTGTGTAATCATTTGTTGAAACCACATAATTTGTTCACCATAGTGTGAAGAGGCCTTAAATATACGTTGTTTCACCAAGTATGACCCAGCTTTTGCTGCCACATGCATTATTCTCGATAAGCCTCAGATCCGACATTCAGTTTCCGCAAAAGCGTCTAGTCCGTCATTCAAAATTCAGTCGTCGTTCATTAAAGAATTTTGGCGTCCACAATCCAAAGACCTAATTCATATAATAGCATTAGCTATTAGCTATTAAAAGAATAAATCATAGTATACATACAAGTAGTCTACTTTCCTGCAAGAGAGAAGCGGTCAACAGTTTTCAATGATGCCAGCAAGACATCTTGATGTTCCAAAAATATCAAATCAGTATTCTTTATCCATATGATTTTCGTTGTGAAGTCGATATCTAGGGCGTGTTGTATCGCAGTCACGCTTTGATTGTGACTGTTCATATGAACACTAACACTATGGTGATCTTGAAATACATGGGTAACCCCTAGCCCCGGGTTAAGCGGAATAAGACACAAGTTACGAAACGTGACGCCATAGATCTTGCACGCTACGCTCGTGTCCATATTCGAGAGATAATAAGATATTATAAGATAGAAGCGGTAACAAGTTTATAGTGATGACCCGTATTTATAGCATACAAACCACGTCTGTGTAGGAGGTGAAGACTCGATCCTGAAGACTTTCCAGGGCCATCCACTTTATTGGGAGTAGCTTATTTTTGTCTTGTCTGTAATAGCTGTTACAGTAGATATCCATACTGAGTCCAAAGTCCGCCACCTTCACCATCATGCGACTGTCTAACCTGTTTATGCAGCATAGAACATGATAAGCATTTTTTCGTATTTTTGACAGTTTGTACACATTATATCTACCAATGAGCAGGTGAAAAGTACCGTACAATATTTGAGAGGCAGCTTCCGTCCCTTTTAACATTTCCAGTCCGTAATATATAAAATGTCAAATTGTATTCCGTACACGTCAAATAATGACTAACGCAACTCAGGCTATTGAGACGGCAGCGTCCATGGTAGAATTTGGGATTTTCCTGACTCTTACAAGGGGGAATGATCGACCGCCTATTTATCTGAATAGCATATGTGCACTTGTTTACCAATATACCCTATTTCTTCTAATTATTCAAACGGAAAAAGTTAACTTCAGGCATCTGCAGAGAGAAATTCTGCTAACATTCTACAAATTTCACTAGCTGTCTGTTCAGTTCTTAGGATAAATAACATATCCATGTCACAGTATTTATCCTTAGTTGACAAAGACGTTTTTTTCTGTTTCTACGTCTAAACTTGCTGTTCGAAAAACTAGAGGAAATAGGGTAGTATGATTTCCAGATTTCTTCAACCGTTTTCGATAAAACTGTTATCATTTTTGGAATTTTACTTTTCACAATTTCTGATTTTTTTTTATTCATAACTACAAATATATTGATAATGTTACAAGAAACCAAACGATGCATTACCCCGTTGCTCCTGGCTTACGAAACGTTATATAAGATAGATAAACAAGCCTATGTTTATGTATACAATGATTGTCTTTTTGAATTCGGTGCTAATACTGTTATATGGAATAGGTCTTTGGATTATGAACGCGGATATTCGCTAATGGACGACGGCTGGATTATGAATGACGGACTAGACGCTTGTAATATAGCAGACCCTCATTCAAATGTTTGGGGGCCTGATCATTTGCAGAATTCATGTCCTTCTGGGAATAATAGAATTCCATATAACTTGTTATTGATTTACAATATTCCTCCTCAATTCATCTGGATAGCTATTGGATAAGGTACAGTTACTAAAACGGACAAAAAAGATCAAAAGTCGTATCTAACACCCATTGTGGATCAGGATTTTTTTGGTCAAATAGTCGTGAAAATTATGAGCTCTGGTAGAATGTTTTACAGCTGATATATGTTCGAAGGAAGAATTCAACGCATTAGCGGGGAGGCTAAAATGTCCAACTCACCGAAAAACTATCATCTTTATAATCAAGTAACAGCGACACTCAACAATGTTAAACAGAATCATGTCTCTACCTCATTGAAACACGGATAACATACAAAAACGTATCATAACTGTTTCTAGATAACGTAGTCCATAGCGCTAATTATGCTCTTGAAAATGTTGTCTCAGTGCATAAGATTGTATGTTCGGCATCTTTCAAACGATGGATTAGCTTTAGAAACGTGATCATTTGTTATAACAAACTGTTGCTTGCTGTTTAATCTCAGTACAACTATGCAAACCCCGTTTAGTCATGTTTATGACCAATGAAGTGAAAGTGCAGGAAATTGTAATAACAGCAGATAAAGGGATCATATATTGCGAAACTGATAACGTGAAAGAGGCAGTCCTTCACTGTGTGCTAGTGTATTACGCAATGGATCTCAGCTATCCTCGTATCTATTCGCAGCTCCTGGCACTATGCCAGGAACTTGATTTTGGTGATCCCTACACAGACCAGAAGTCTGCCAAGTACCTGAAATATTGGAAAGAAATTGAAAATGCCATGCAAAGATTAAATGTACAGGTCTCATAGTGTTGTGTGTGAACATTATGTCTGCATTGATAACAAATGCTAGAAACTCAAAGTTGATGGATACATAATTAAGCAGTTATTTCATTTATGAATTCATTTAATTTATGAATTAAGTCGTTTGATACAATATTATGTTGATTTGCATTGGAAATCTGACTCATCTTAGAATACAGTCTGTACCTGAAATATTGAAAAGAAATTGAAAATTTCCTGCAAGTATCAAATGTACAGGTCTCCTAGTGTTTAATACCTTGTACTAGTAATGCTAGAAAAGTCAAAGTTGATGGACATTTCATTAGGCAGGTATTTGAATCATGAATTCATTTGATTTATTAATCTATTCATTTCAGGCATTTGATACAACATTTTGAGGTGAAAATCTGGCTCTTCTTAGAATATAGTCTGTACCTGAAATATTGGAAAGAAATTAAATATGTCATGCAACTTAAGTATCAAATGTACATATGTCATGGTGTTGTGTGTGAACATTATGTTGCATTGATAACAATGTTGAGCTTGTAATGCTGGGAAAGTCAAAGTTGATCAATATTGCATTAAAGAGTTATTTGATTCATGAATTCATTTGATTTATGAATTTATTAAGTAGTATGATGCAATAATTTACTGTGATATGCATTGGAAAGCTGGGGCCAATTTCACGAAGATCATACAACAATTTTTTTATAGTAAATTTTATTATTATTATCATTATTATTATTATTATAATGAGCGTATCGTAAACTTACGATACAAATTGGTGTACGACCTTTCATGAAAGTGGCCCCTGGAGTGGCTCTTCTTAGAATACTGTCTGTTTGGCGAAACCGAAGCCTTTGTCGCCTTGACATGAGAAAGATGTCCAAGCAGAGCCAGTCTATAGGTAACAGGACTTGGCTAACTCAATTTGAGGGAAAAGTCACTCAATTGAGATTTCACTGAAGTCAGAATGAAACAATAGAGTTCTCTTAACCTTGTATGAAACTGTTAACTGGACGTTTTTTAGATTGTCAAATTATATAGCATTTATGTTTGAAACACAAAGTATTAGCTTCATGTACTACGTCTGATTTTGTCGGTATTCTGATTATGTTGTTGGTATTCTGATTCTGTTGACCTGCAAGTATGTCTATCATAAGTTCCCATCAATATTTTTTTACAAATGTGTTGTACCAAACAAAATCAGACGTAGTACATGATGCAAATCTTTGTTTCAGTCGTAAATAGTATAAAATTTTGATGCTGTTGCACGTTTTTGACAAAGTCGGCAACAGTTTTGAATTAAAACACTGACATTAAACATATAAATACCTATGTTTTCCTACCTAAAACAGTAGCGACTTGCAAATAAACGCCAACATAAAATTAATAAACCTGTACGTTTTTAACATAAACGGTAGCATCAAAAGAATAAACACTGGTGTTTTCATACCAAATCGTAAGCAATCGTAAGCTGTTGACATGTGCAGTTTACCATAAAACAGTAGCGTTTTGTTTCATAAACATGCGACATGTTTATTAAAAAACGGATGACGTGTCTAATAAGTGTGTCTGGAGATAATCGCGTTGTGCGTTTTTGTTAATCACGGTGATGTTTTAAATAAAAACACTAGTGCAAAACTTATCAACGCAAGTGTTTTCCAGCTGTGTCGATTCTCGAAAGAAATTATAAACACAGGCGTTTTAGTGGAAACGGTTGGTGTTTGTCATATAAGTGTTTCCGTTTTCAAAAAACGTAACTGTTTTACAGTAAAACGCCTTGACATGTTTATTAAGTGTGTCTGGCAAGTGTTTTTGAAGCGTCGAAATTAAAACGTCTTGTATTTACTGTGTAGTCGGCGTACGATAGTTGACCTACCGCACTGTCTCCAATATCTGCCAGTCGTCCAGGTGTGCATATCAATCTAGCCGGCAAATCGGATACAGATTTTGGCTGCTGATCTAGATCAAGGTATCCACACAATTCCGACAGCATATCTTCTATATTCTGGGAAACTTTCGTGAAGTCTGGACGCTCTTTTGGGTTTTCCAGCCAGCAATCAAGAATGAGTTGATATCTATTTGAATATATAAAAAAAATAGTTTTTTTATGCACATATATGGTGATAACTTTATTTTTTTTTGTATCCAGAGTATACTGTACTATAAGCCGGAACATGATTAGCTACATTATTGTTCATTGGTTCAGTCCACTTTTATCAACTTTTCTACAATTAATATATATCACTTTACGTCGCTGGGATGCTGTTCAAGTGCATTTAATTGTTCACGTCATTGACGCCTTGACGGGCGAACACAAACTACAGCATAGCAAACTATTTGTCACCGCAACGTTTTTGTAATTCTTCAGGTGCATATGAATATCCCAGTAATTAAATTTCGTACAGAACCCAAACATATCATATAGATAATTATTCTGAAATTGGCTCAGAAAATTGGCCTCTTAACTTTTATGCCACACACATATACACTATACATTACATAATAACAAAAATGCATACTTAACTAAGTAGTTACCACGCGTATATGGATGACGATGTAGCAGTTAATCAAACACGTGACACGAACCGTAAGTCGTACAAACACATACAAGTGAAAGAAAAGACGTATCGTCATCATGAAATGTGTGTCCTGTTCATGATTAGAGGTTTGTACGAGGACTCACATGGTGTCGGGGCAGGTGTCCGGTTTGTTAAGTCGCATACCAGTCTCGAGTTCTGGTAAAACTTGTCCGTTGTCCAGATCTGGATAAGGTACCTTACCAAGGGTGAAGATTTCCCAGACGGTAACGCCATATGACCACTGTAACAAGATAGACAGTTTCATTTCTCTACATAATTGTACACAATTTGAAATAACGTATCGCTTTTTAACGTAATCGTCATATCCTCTTTGAACATAATTCTCGGATACTTCGAACCGGTGGAATGTCACTGGCTCTGGCGAGAATCCAACTCACGGGGAACAAACCCACCGCTCCGTCAACTGAGCTACGATTGCAAGAGATTCTTTTTATGGAGCAGCTACTTTCTTTTTAGTCGAGTGAAAGAGGACTGTAACTTAAGTTATTTGAGAGAAATCGGTTTGTTGCTTAAGTTTTAATGTGTGTATGTTTTAATGTGTTATTAACTTGAATACTTAGAATTTTGTTTGATCGTCGCTATATAGCTGAAATATTGCTGAACGCGACGTTAAACCTGAATTCTCTCCCTTATGTAACATTCTCGATCGCCATACCCATGAACACAACCATGTCGATTATTCAGAAAGGAATAGTTTAGTTCATGGAAGACGAGCTGGATTCCGGGCTTTCGACTCTTTCCAGACTACATTGACTAAGTTAATTGATTCTTTGTCTGGCCTCATTGATCGAGGTGATCTAATTGAACCAGTCTTTCTTGATTTACGGAAAGCTTTTGTGTTAGAAAAAACTTCGTATATATGGAATAACATATACAGCCTTGTACTTATATCTTCTCTACATAACAGACAGCAATCAAATAACCAAAACTACCAAGAAAATCGAACCCAATCTATATTTGTTAGCCGGTATCAAGAATGTTTGCTCTTTATGCCGGAAAGAAGTTGTATAATAGATTTATCCTGTCTCATATCGATTGTTGCCTCTCCCTTGCTCTCTGGGGTTTCCAATCGCAAGTTCAGTTGTATTTGCCTTATCTGTTTATCTATATATCATAAGTTTATATCCTTCATATATGTTAGAAATATTTACTTTTTATCGACCAGGTAGAACACTTAAATCTTCAACGAAGAAACTTTTAAATGTCCCCTTTGCTCGGACTGAACTTTATAAACAGTGTTTTAGGATACAAAGAGCCTGCCTTTTTAAAGAATTATCATGGGGGTTCAAAATGCTAAATTATTTTAACTTAAATGGAGCGGTTTGTGAAAATTTAGACTTCAAATATCTATTAACTGCTGAAGTAACCATGAGAAATATTTGAACTTTTCAAACGTAAACCCAATGCCTCGATTTTTTTTCGTCTTGGACATGATTTTATGACAGATCGAAAGTCAATAATTGAAAAAAAAATTAATCTTCAGCTAAAATGATGGATAACATTGACAAGGAAGCAACTTCAGAAAAAGTGAGATATAATTTATTTATTTAATTCTACATATGCACAGCATCGTGTCCAAATTCCATAACTTTACGCCAACACAGGTCAGTCTGAAAAAAACGTCGTTGACAATTTTATGGAGAAAACGAGCAAAAAAACGAAGAGCAATTTTCTTTAATTTATGACCGATAGTTTCTTTAATCAAGTTGAATTACTCATAACCAAGTCCAAATCTTACCTAATTTGCAATAGTATTGGTTATAAAGTTTGCAAAAGTTCATTATTTGATCACTTGATCACCATGTGTTGAATATACATGTACGTGCACGAGCTGTCTTCCTTGCTCGCCGACGTCTTGTATGGCAGTTGATGTTTTTGTCACATTTTTCATCAACGTATAGAGATATACATTGTAGTTGATTATGAATTTGTATACTAGACGAAAACACAATTTTCGAATTTTGGAAACATGTATTGTGTTATTGATTCTGTACCCTTAAACGATCCTTTTCTGCTAGTTACAAACGGAATGATGCTAGTTGACATAACTGGGTAATTCTCAAGTGTTAATTAAACGCAACATTAACGCAACATTATCTGTATGTTCCAGGAATTCCAGCCGAATAACAAATATTTAAAACTCAGCTTCAACTGAGAAATTTTAAACAGCGACTTATAAACAATTTGAGAATTGTTCTGTGAAACACTAGAGATTAATAAGGAACTGTGCGTTTGTTTACCAATGCGGGCATTCGTGATTAGTCTGTACCAATGAATAGAAATAACAGCATTTTCGTTATTTTGGGATAACACTATCTTAGTATAGCACAGATTCTAGTGTTGAAAATTGGCCGAGCCTAAGCGGGATTCGGACCAGCGACCCCCAGAATAAGGCGGCGATCTAAACCACTCGGCAAACGGGCCCCCACAAAAATACGATGTAGCAGACCGGTAGTCTTGAAAGCGAGCATACAGTACCCCTCTGATTACCGTAATAATACAGCTCCCATAGCTGAATACTTAGGAAGCTATTTTTTGTCATTTAGAAAATGATCGTGTAACTGTATTTTCGTTATTTTATAGGATCACTTTCTAAATGACAGAAATATATCTTCCAATATATTCAGCTATGGAAGCTGTGTCATTACGGTCATCAGAAGGATACTGTATGTTCGCTTTCAAGACTACTGGTCTGCTACCTCCAATTTTGTGGGAGGCCCATTGGCCGAGTGGTCCAACTTTATAGTGCTGACGATTAGGTGCCTTACTCTGGAAGTCGCTGGTTCGAATCCCGCACTGGACTCGACCAATTTTCAGCACTAGAATCTGTGCTATACTAAGATTGTGTTATCTCAAAATAACGAAAATACTGTTATACGATCACTTTCTAAATGACAACAATATATCTTCTTGAATAGATAATAGCTTAACCTTGTGAGATGAAGTCTTTCATGCCGTGTTAAAACGTACCTGTTCGCTTTCTCTTTTCGTCCACTGAGGATAAAGCCCTGTCCAACCTCCCTGATTGGTCAGATTCACACAAATTCACTGATACCTTTATTGCTTTTTGTATGCTGTCTAAATGGTGACAATACCCATCACACATACACACCATCACACACATCGGTGTTATCTTCGTGGTAAAGACAATCGAACAAACTAGCAGAATCTGTTTGCTGAAGTGCTTCACAAACAAGCCAGTGTCCTGCTACACATTTGTTGTTGACAGTCTGTGTAATCATTACTTGAATTCCATATTTGTCTGGTGTGATCTTAGCACCACGAAACAGTCCTTCTATCAATTCCACTCAGGTATATATACAGAACACTCACTGAGGGGATATGATTTCTCGGATTTACAAATGGAGTGACAATTTCGATGATACATTTATAAGTATGCTGTTTATACCAGTTTCTCGTTATTGCGCGTGAATAAATGTTTACTGTAGATAATACGGACCTAAATACCACACCTCGTGCAGGTTGTCAATCGCTGAACTTAAATCCACTCAAGTAATGGTTTCAGAAAATGAATAGAATGGAAGTGGTAATGTGTCCCAGTACAATATTCGGTAGGCAGCCGTCGTCCATGATAAGGCTCTCCATGATGGTAATGTGTTCCAGTACAATGTTAGGTAGGCAGCCCTCGTCCATGATAAGGCTCTCCATGATGGTAATGTGTCCTAGTAAAATGTTAGGTAGGCAGCCCTCGTCCATGATAAGGCTCTCCATGATCGTAATGTGTCCCAGTGCAATGTTAGGTAGGCAGCCGTCGTCCATGATAAGGCTCTCCATGATGGTAATGTGTCCCAGTACAATGTTAGGTAGGCAGCCCCCGTCCATGATAAGGCTCTCCATGATGGTAATGTGCCCCAGTACAATGTTAGGTAGGCAGCCCTCGTCCATGATAAGGCTCTCCATGATGGCAATGTGCCCCAGTACAATGTAAGGTAGGCAGCCGTCGTCCATGATAAGGCTCTCCATGATGGTAATGTGCCCCAGTACAATGTTAGGTAGGCAGCCCTCGCCCATGATATGGACCTCCATGTTATATTGGCTCATCTCATAATCGGACGTAGGGATTTATAGGCGCATCTTAACCCTACCTGGCCTGGGGGGGCCATTATGGCCCCCCCTACCAAACTTTCTGAACTATCTCCGGAACGGCAAAAAATGGAGAGCTGAAACTCCGGGACTTTATCGTTTGTCTTATTGGGGTCATTTTGAGCCTATTTTCATAACCCCCGAGCAGTGGATCATGGGTAAATTCAAGATGGCGGCCACGTGGTGTACCAGAAAAGTGATGTTTTTGTCATATTTCTTCAAAATTTCTGCTTTTCCGCAATGAAAAGTGGGCAAAAGCTATTTTATTTCATATCACATTAATATTTGCTAATTTTTCATGCAGTTTTTGTGGAGAAATTGCAAAAATAAAAAATTCGGAAAATCTGACCGAAAAATCGACCAAAAAATGCCGTTTTTCAAAATGGCGTCACTGTGACGTCATCAAAGCGGCCATCTTGGATTTTTTTACATTTTCTGGTAGAGCTTGACCCAAGGGTATAGTGTAATAAGTTTCAGATCCCTAGCTCAAGGGGTAAGAAAAATCATTACGGGGGGCCATTTCGGCCCCCCCCCAGGCCTAGACAGGTCCCAAAAAGCCCAGGCCAGATAGGGTTAAGACAAGCGAGGGATCCGCCATTCAGTCGGCAGCCTTCGTCTATTAAGAATGTCCGCATATATAATGGAAACACCGTATTCACAAGACATTATTAACATCAAACATCCAAGCTGGCATGAAATCAAAAATATATACATATATATAAGCTAGATTCTTACAGGAGAGAGAAGCTGTCAACAGTTGTCAATTATCCCGACAGGATATCACGATCTCTCCACCATTCGATAGTCGAATACTGCCCGGTATTCATTTATTTTCGAAATGAGTATATCGTATCTCAGGCATGCTTTGATCGTGACTGTTTAAAAACAGCATGGGGAAAGTGTACTACATACGACCTCTATCTCTCATATGCATTAGATCAAGCCAATTTCTACGTTTCCACTTCGAACTTGCCTTGACATATTTGACCCTCCTGGAGAAAAAAATTAGATAGAAGTGTCAGATTCGTAAACAGACGATCTTGTACTCGTGTCATCATCTGCCATTTCATATACAGAACTGCCACTTCTCGGCAGATCTTTGATCTCGCAAATCTGCTGGAACTTGACACGCAACTTCCTGCTTGCATTTGGACTGACAGCCATTTTCACTGGCGTCTTAGCCTTCAACAGACCAATTACAATTGCCATATCCTGATTTAATAGCCGGGCTTGGTTTGCCAGGTTGTCATTGGTCTCTTCAATGTGTTACATGAAGGTCAGACCGATAGACCTCCAACAATAGACACATACGGTTTTTCAAGTTTTGAAATGGGACGGTCTTGCATTCAATGCATCCTCGTACAGGCATGACACCAACTACAGGGTTATCATTTCCATCGATTGCTGCTCTGGCCAAAGCGATGCTCTGGGAGATACAAGCATCTAGTCCGTCGGTCAGTATTCAGCCGCCGTCCATAAAGGTATGTCCAGGTCCATAATCCAAAGACCTTTTCCATATAACAACATTAGCATCAAATAAAAAACGCCCATAGTATACATGAACACAGACTAGTTTCCTATAACAGAGAAGTGGTCAACAGTTTCCAATGATGTCGGCAAAACATCATGATGTTCCAAAAATATCAAATCCGTATACCTGATCAGTATTCTATTCTTGATCCGAAATTCTTGAAATAAAGAATGGATAAATTTGAAACGTAAATTAAACGTAACGCGGGGAAAAGACGAGATTTCTGGACAAATTGCTAACCCTAACCCTTTCCGTCCGTTTTGGGTTATCAATTGGTTCTGTTGTAAAAAAAATAGTTCTGCCAAACTTATATCATTGTAGTAGGACCGAAGTGTGCAACAGTATCTACCGAAATGTCAGTCCATCGGGATATAACAATTTGATGGATCTGAGTGTGTCATACCATCAATACTGATCTTCTTTACAACTGACTTCGAGATTAGCGCTTCGGACGCAACTGAGCAGTCAAAATTAAACAGTTTGGCGCGGTGACATATATCTCCTCCGTAATGGAACCTACATAGATATATTCCATAAACTACGTACACTATGATGCTCTTAAGGTCGCATCCCAACGTTTCTTTTATTCGAGAAGGAATACACCCTGGATCATTTTTTCGGCTACCAATTGCCGTACAATCTTCAACCAAAATCACTTTCAAGTATATATTTCTGAAAGAGTCCGATTAAACCATTATTTAAAGACACAGCACTGATATGTTATAGGAAACTGGATCTCAAACATTCTCCTCCAAGATTGCTTCAGTTTTCCTAGAAAACCCCTTAAAAGTCGAAAAATGTTCAAATTCGGCCCAATTTCCAGAAAAATCCGTAACAGCAATTTTAACTAAACTTGTGTCCCATCTTTCTATGCCCAGTGCCAACTTGAAAAGCCGAGAAAAATGTCGTTTATCAGATTCTCACGCCTTAATTGATGCATAATTTTGTGCACAGCTAAGGGACGTAAGCGAGACAGAACAACATCTACCCCATCACTGTGTAGACCAACCCCAGCCGTATTTATCGGTGTGTAGCTGTGACAATTCTGACCAGGATGGTATTATAGATATAAGCTTTAAAGAATACAAGACGAATATAGCACGGAAGGCCTACCCTATGATGAAATTAGACAGGGGTCCGATTATCCGAAGCAATGGAAACGTCTAAATAACGTTTCGTGAATGAGAAAGGATGGAATTTGGAATAGTATCTTAAATATGCATTTATTTTGCATTCCTAATGTAAATATAAATGTATTTTGCACGAGAGATATGTATGTTAGAATTTCTACCCACTGGAATACCTTCCTATTTTCACATAGATATGCCTAAGGTGATAATGCGACTCAGTCCTGGTTTGATTTTGACATTTCATGTTAACAAAGCATTCTGCCGGAATGGCGAAGAGAGAGAAAGAGAGAGAGAGAGAGAGAATTAAGGTTTAACGTCGCGAGCTACATAGCGACGATCAAACAAAATTCTAAGTATTCAAGTTAATAACTTAGCAATCCAACACTGAATAGCGACGAACATCAAGAACATCAAATCAAGCGGGATATAGCATGGGATACAAAATACACTACAGGATTAACATATTAAAGACGTCATCTCCTTTTTGGGACTCTGGACGTTATTCGGAATTATCTCTTAATGTAAATTCTCTTCCTTTCTAGTTTAATTTGGCGATGTTTCAGAGAAAAGAAGGTGGAGTGATGAGCATAACATGCTGACCATTTCGAAGGAGGATTCGTGTTTAGGTATCCGCAAATCAGGTTACGTAATCGCTGCAAAGTATTTCTGCATAATGTTTTATAAATGGATTAACGTGTTTGGTCGAGCTTTGGCTGTACAACTATGATCCACTCATAATTCTCGAATCGTGGTTCATACATTGCGGGTGCTCAGTTCAGTGAGAAACAATATAGCTTTCACCATGAGAAAGTGTTGGTGCGTTTTGATAAACCTTTCTAATTTATCGCAGCGCAGGTCTAAGTAGACGTAGAATCAGAAGGATTATATATATACACATAGTCAACTTTTTTGTCAACACCCTAATCGCTGAAAAGGATCTTTGGGAGAGAAACGATCAATTGGTCATCAACGGCATTTGAATTCAAGAATCAAGCTAAACTCGATGCTCTTTTCCATGAAAATAGATTTTATTTTACATTGAACACTCGCAAACATAATCACATATAAGCAGTCGGTCAAGTTAAGAAAAGAACAATTACAATATCACATGAGGAAAAAACTGACATATAGTTTACGTGCCGATGCTCTACCGATTGAGCTGCACGCTTGATGGTCTATTGACATTATATCCGTAGATTGTCCTCTTGGTTCTCTCTCGTTGTTAAATGCTGGCAACTTTCTTAGTTATGAAGAAATAATTATTTGGTATGACGTAATGCTCGCCACTGAGCGATTATTAAGGTAAAATGATATTTGGTTGTGGCCGGGATCGCGAGTTGAAATTCAGCTGACGTACAATAGGGATTTTCCGAGATATGGAAGGCTGGAATAAGAGGATCCCATATAATTTAAATCATTACTTTAATCAGTATAATAGTAAAAATACCAACGACTCTCTGAGAGAAACTTTGCTGGGGCGCATCTTGTGTGCAGCTGGTGTCGAACGTCGCTATTTGTCAGCCTACCTCGTACGCGTTCATCCCATATACGCGAGTAGGATGAATGAGTATTATATGAGAAACGACGTCATTGCTCTTCTGACAGGTTATGAAGATAGAGAATTAGATTAACGTCGCCTTCAACTGCAAAGTTTCTCTCAGAGAGTCGTTGGTATTTTTATTAAAACACTGATTAAAATATTGATTTAAGTTACATGGGATCCTCTTTTTCCGATGTTGCAGTCTTTGCTTCAACCTTGGCAATACTGCAAAATTGAAAAAAGTTGCCTTCAAACTATACTTTGAAAATTATATTGTCCTCAAGTTAATTAGGTATAAAAAGAGCCTCGCCTGTAAAATTCCTTTAACCCTACCTGGCCTGGGGGGGGGGGGCGGAAAGTGCCCCTCCCTAGTGAACTTTTCTCTGCTGCTCCGAAACGACAAAACTGAGGAGGCTGAAACTTGGTGACTTTTAAGCTTATCTTATTGGGGTTATTTTGAGCCTATTTTCATATACCCCCGGGCAGAGGATCATGGGTAAATTCAAAATGGCGGCCACGTGGTATCCACGAAAGTCGTGTTTTTCAATCTTTTCGCTCCATTTCTTCACTTCCCCATTTCCTTGTCTAAAGGCCTTAAAAGTATTTTATTTGTGCACAACTAATTATTCTGTATTTTATTTGATTTTTTGCGAGAGAAAAATCGGAAAAATGAAAATTTTGAAAAATCGACCCCAAAAAGACCGAACAATGGCTTCCGAGAAGATGGCGTCACTGTGACGTCATCATGGCGGCCATCTTGGATTTTTTTTACATTTTCTGGTAGAGCTTGAACCAAAGATACTGTGTGGTAAGTTTCAGCGCTCTAGCCTTAGTGGTAGAGAAAATATATAGGGGGGGACTTTCCGCCCGCCCCCGGCTGCGATACACCCCAAATCGCCCAGGCCAGATAGGGTTAAAACAATACCAAAACATTGCCATTGTAAACAAATAACTTGCTACATAACCTCAGCGCGGCGTCAATTGGGCAACGAAGTGGTTTCACGCCTCCTAATGTTAACGATTCCAATCCAGGGTCATCCCAATCTATCTTTCCTCTCTCAAAATTCGTTTTAACGTCTTGCACCCCCCCCCCCTCCTCTCATGTATGATTAAAGTAGTTAACATAGAGCTTATTAACTAATAGTGATACACCCAGTGATTATGCGACGCAAATATAAATGACCATGTGGCTTAAAGAGGTCTTTAGCCCATCGGGCGAAAACGTTACCACATAAACATCGATACTGTACTTAAGGAATATTCAATATTTTTTTTTTCATATTTGGATCCCCAGGTGCGATGCAATTCCTTAACTAATAAAATAGATAAACTGGATATAAAATAACTTTACCTCGACAATAAAGAATTAGATACTGAACCTGTTCATATATGCTGGAACGTAAATTATAGTCAATATATAACATGTATAAATTTGAAACAGTTGCAATACAAACCATACAGATAAGAGTAAGCACATTGAATTAGTGCATTACTCATTCGATACCATACAAGCACAAGTTTACGGTCTTTTTTGTACTCAATATAGAGACTAAGGTTGATATAGAGTACGAAGCTGGTAAAGGTAAAATGTGTGATCTGATGTAAAAGTGCTTTTTGCAATAAATTGTGTCGACTGAACTAGCTGGGATAGCTGACAACCACAATATCAATCAATCACTTTATTGACTTAGGCATGTCTGCCTATCATCGAATACAACTGATATGTTACATTAGAGGTAAAAATAGTACAACACAGACAGGCACGTTTCTTGCTGTAATAATATAATAATAGCTGCTAGTGAGGACTAACAAATATACCTTTAATTTTATACATTTCGTAATATGTGGACTTCATAAATTTAATTAGCTAACTTTCTTAAAACACCCTGATGAGTTGCAGAACTTAACAAAATAATAAATTTTGCGCATACTAGGCTTATTCCAAAAATATTTACTAATGATTTTTGCTCTTATATCTGAATAAAATGGACAAATTAGGAGAAAATGGTATTCGTTATTCATGCATTTTTTCACAGATTCTAAGATGATGTTTGAAGTCTCACTAATACTGTTCTATGATAAACGTTGGTTACTTTTAATAAATAATCTTCGCAGAAAAACTGTTCTTTTAAATATTTATATAATGAAAATCTAGGTGATTGTAGTGACTCGTGCCATTCTGCTAAATAAATATCTCTTAATGTCATTTTAAAATTTCGCAAGAAGAATTTACAGCTGATTGTGGAAACAGAAAAACTTCGCCATACCCATAACTAGACAAAAAGTTTCTAAGGAGAATAACTCAATTGTTAACACCCTTTCAGATAGTTCTTTTAAATGCATGTATACATTCAGTGAAATACAATTACTGGACTGAATAACTTTTAGCCAATATTTAATAATGCGAATTAATCTGTTTACTCGAAGTGGCGTACGGCCTATAGTTCACCATATACAGCGACATTAGGAGTAGATATATTTATATTCAACAATTGTTTACAAACGTTACGATAAACCCGTTCAACTGATAATGCTTGGTGAAATCCCCAAACTTCACAACCATAATTTAGAATTGAACCAACACATGTATCAAATAATTCACAGTTTTAGCATATAATTTGTCTTCTTAAATTAGACATCAATAAATTCATGGCTCTTAAAACTTTCTCATCTAATGTTTGCCGCGTCACCAACAACTTTTAATTTCTGGTAAATTCTAGTCCTAAATATGTGAAAGAGTTAACTATTTCAATATTGTGCGAATCAGAGCTCCATTTCTCACTAATTTTAAGTTTTCCACCCTTATCAAATACCAAAATCTTGGGGTTTTTCTACATTAATATAAGACCTATTAGTAATATTACTGTAAGTGTATTTAAAGACTGTTGGAAACCTTCATTGGTCTCTGAAAATAGTACTAAATCGTCAGCATAACGTTGCAGGGATATGAATAGTTCATTTAATTAAATACACTCTGCAGATTCGTTCATGAAATAGTTCTCTAGGTCATCAATAAATAATGTAAACAATACAGGTGATAAGACTTCGCCTTGTCTTAGTCCAAGTGGGCAATGGAATTCTCACATCCAAATGGTAAACACAGGATTTGATATGCTTATACAACGATTTCATTATTTTCAACATTTTGTCTTTGATCCCAAGTTTATTGAGCTTTTACCATAATACATTTTTGTTGATTGAATCGAACGCTTTCTATAAATCCACAAAAGCACAATCAATACGTCAAGATAACTAGCTAGTAAACCATGCAATGCAAAAATAGCATCGACTATCCAACTCCCTGTCTAAACTCAAAATGGGCATCTGATAATATATTACAAATGTCACCCCATTTCCCCATACGCGTATTCAAAATATTTGTAAATAATTTAGAGAAACAGCTAGTTAATGTTATGCCTCTATAATTATTCACATCTCCAAAATCACCTTTCTTTTATAATGGCAGTATACGGTCTTCTGTCCAAAGTGATGGAAATTCGCCAATTTCAAATATTTTATTGAATAACTTTACCGGAATTGGTCCTTCTTTGAAAATTTCATTTAAAATCAGATCATTACAATATGCTTTATTGTTATTCAGATATGGCAGAATGAATTTCATCTATTGTAATTGGTACATATTGTTCATTAACTGCTGAGCAACTCTCATTTGGGATTCCAATATGATATTTTGGTGTGTTGTTTGCATTTTCAAATACCGATTTAAAAAAGTGTTAAAAATTCTTCTGGTGCAATATTACTACCCTGGCTTGTGGGTCTCTTTTTATTTATATATTTCCAAAATTGACGTGAATGTTTTTATGTTTGAGTTCACTTAATTCTTCACTTAAGCCTTCGCTCTGGTACAAATACCACCAAGCGCCTCCACTCATTTTTTTTCAAATTTAGTGACACATATCGCGTGACACATATCGCATGCTGATAGCAAAATACGAGCGTAGCGTGCAAGATCTATTGCGTTACGTTTCGTAACTTCTGTCTAATTCCGCTTAACCCAGGTATAGTGGCCGTATGAACCCATGTACTTCAAGATCATCATGGTGCTCATATGAACAGACACGATCAAAGCGTGACTGAGATACATCATTCTCTAGATGACGAATTTACAACGAATATCATATGGATTAAGAATATTGATTAACGATACGGATTTGATATTTTTGGATGTCTTGCCGCATCATTGAAAATTGTTGACCGATTCTCTCTTGCAGTAAATTAGCGTATGTTTATGTATACTATGATTGTCTTTTTGAAGTTGGTGCTAATTCTGTTACATGGAATATGGAAAGGTATTTGGATTATGGACGCGGATATTCTTTAATGAACGACGGCTGAATTATGAATGACGGACCAGACGTTTGTCATTGTGAATTTTCTCGTTGTATTTGTACATGTTGAATTATATATTTTTTTCTTTGATAAAGTAATACTCTATCCAATTCTGTGTGATATTTGTTATAATCCTTTAATGTTTGAATACATTAACTCTTTTTAATTGATAAATATCACTACAGCCGCGAATCACGATAAACGTAGCAACTTATTCAAAGGACTAGTTGCGATCAGATGGACTTTCGTA
Source organism: Hanleya hanleyi (assembly GCA_036873755.1). NCBI lineage: Eukaryota > Metazoa > Mollusca > Polyplacophora > Lepidopleurida > Hanleyidae > Hanleya > Hanleya hanleyi. The sequence continues at coordinate 728 of JAVTVY010055904.1, read as the reverse complement.
CTATGGGGGGGGTACATTAGCAAGCTAGCCGTATTTTTTTTTGTACCAAGCATCACCTATTGATTATTCTAAAAATGTAGGTGCTTATACACAAGAATATTTTTTCCCGAAATTACCAAAACAAAATTAATACAAATGAAAGTTTAATGTATAAAATATCAAATCAATATGATTTGAGAGAAGTTTTTGTTTACAATTTGAAAAAAATGTTTTGATAATTCACTTCTAAAGTGAAGAACACTCCTATATATATATATCCACTTTTGCATCTCATTAACATGTCATTTTGGACGGTTTCGGACTAATTCTTACTGTGCATAAACAGCTACATTTTTACTATACAATGCTCAAAAGTTGATATTTTGATACACAAATAAAAAATAACTTCCTGATGCAACCCCCGAAGTACGAAAATCTATCTTAGCTTAATAATTCTTTTACGAATGCAACTAGGAGCCAGTGAACTGATTCCCAACCTGCTCTCTTGGACGAGCCTGCCAAACTCGAACATACCTTGCTAGCAGTTTAAGAATTAGCCTTTCGAGGCCTATTATCGTTCTCTGCGCATAAATAATAAACACTACCATGCTTCTTGTGATAACTTGCCGTTTGAAAGCGATCATTATGACCACGTTTGGATGGGCTCTGCAACAACCACTTATAATTATTGACCTCCAAATCATGCTACCGGTACTTCATTTTGCCTGGCAATCAATTGCCTGTGGTCC
>JAVTVY010055903.1:0-31864 GCA_036873755.1 Hanleya hanleyi | reverse complement strand
AAATAAGTCCAACACGAATCATGTGCTCAGGTAGATTGGCTGTATCTTGATTCAAATCAGAGTAAAACAATTTGAAAATTTTGAATCTTTGTCTTTGTAACTGCCTAAAACAGCACACATCAACATGCCCGAAAGATTGAAATGCCAGCTCAACTTCGTGCAGATTCTGCTCTCGTTGTACTCTCGTTGCATCGACACCTACAGGGATGAAGAAAGAGGGGAGATAATTTTGTTGAGGGACCATCTCCATTTTACACGAACAATGAAATTTCCATCATCAATTCATTGCCAGTTTCTGACATTTCTACACTTTATCTTCAGTTATTTATCACAAGTCGTTAATTGCACTGTGAATAAATGAATTAAATGAGTCATTTTCGGACTCGTACGCTAATCTACTCTGATATATTATCAATTCCGGATTTCCATTTTTATTCTGTAATGATTCAAATAACCATAGCCTAGCCAAAGTATTAAACCAGAGATATGAAAACGGTGCAGTTCCGGAGATTCGTTATTGCCATTGAGAGTGTAACCCGGGATTAATACCGTCCACAGACCACACTTCTTTTTCACTCTCTATCTTTTTCACACATTTCATTGTTATGTGCTAAGCTGGAATTACTACCATAAAATCTGTGGTATTCCATTCAGTCCTCATGCATTATTCTTACAGTTCACACATTTACATTGTATTATTCACTTGACACTACTCGCGTTTCCTTTGTTTCTACATATATATTCCATGTATTGAAACCTTAGTTTTGAAGGCCCCTCAAAGTACAAAACAAATCCACTTTAGGTTGCTGAGCAAGTGGGTTAGATATATATTGAGAAAGCAATTTTATACTGAGATTCCCAGCGCACATCTTTAAGTTACATTGAAAGCCAACAGTGACTGACAGATCGGAGACAAGACCTCGGAGACAAACCAGGAGCTGATAGACCAAGGGCATGCATCTGATGGGCAAACACGCCTCCAGTAAACATGGTAAATGCAAGAATATACCGGGAAAAGTAAAGTAAGTTGTATCAAGGGTACGTGGGTCAGTATCCGCCTTCATCCTTCACACGAAGGGAAAATTAAATATGCTATAGGTATATGTGCTATAATATACTGCCTTTGGCTTAGTCAATTTTGGGGAATATGGAACTTTTTGAATAATTAGACTGCGTGAACCTGAGCGTTTTCAATGTTATTACTACTTCTCTAATAAAATTTAATTCCGATATATTGCCGAATCTCCCTAAATATGAGACTTACTTACTTTACTTTATTTCCATACATGAATGCATATAGAACATAAAAATATGTACACATATATCAATGATTGTTAAAAACAGTCAGACAGACAGTACCGGGTAGGCTATCATTTTGGAGGGATAGGCTTATTTGACTTCCAGATAATTTGCCTGCGAGAACCTCACATAACAGTTTGGATATAACAAACTGGAAATTCTATTTTTCGTTTGCAGACGATATACTATAGGCCCATTTTGATTTTGTCAGCCTGGTATTTGGTTATAAATTATTTAATCAACACCTGTCGTGGGCATTCATTGTTTGTAATGTGCGCCAAAATGATATGGTCCCTTAACATGCTAATTTGAACGATCTCGCGAGATATCCGCGAATCTGTTTAAAGCTGAAAAATGGCGGGGCAACGAGAGGCAAGCAACTAGAAGGCAGTAAATAACGGAAAGTAAGTTATTTTGAAGGGATCTTTCAATCTACAGCTATTCATACAATAACTTCAATGTTTCAATATTCACCTTCCCGTCTTGGCTGATCCATAGTGGGGTGATTTTGATTACAAATCTAGCTCACACATCGACTGCCCTCGCTGGCTAACTTATATATCTGACAACGCTGGCAGTACATTTGGCGCCTACTAAAACCCAGAAACGCCCGGAATGGTCCAGACCACTTCGTGTTTTGAGAGTATTGTTTATTTGATTACAACTTCCGGAAGTATACACGGGATTACCTGTCGCAAGTTCATTATGCTCAAAGGGGATGCGCAGGTAAGGTGTGTACAAGGCTACTAATAGTGTTAGTGATCAGTTAAAAGGCACCTGTACCAAGTCAAGCATACTATTGTACATTACTGTTCAAACAAGTATACGTGTGCTGTAGTTTGATTTGAGAAAGCAGTCTCTTCAACTCGTCAGTAACTGGCTAGTTCATATATATGTACATGTATAGGGAGACTGTCAAAAGTCCTGAACTATGCATGCCCAGTGGAATAGTTCCTTCATCATTTGTTGGTTAATAATAGACAGGTGTATTCTGGATCAGATACTAGTTGTGAATAGAGACTGAGTGAGTTTTATTCATACGTTTCCAGACTTTGTCCCTAGAAATGTACATGTAAAGTACCGGTACATGAAAACATCTCTGAACTGTTGTTCTGAGATTATGACAGTTTTGGAACCCCTCCTCCTTGTTTCCTGAGGAAGGGAGTTCTGCATTCCACCCACCCTTTCTAAGACCCAATAAGAAAATGATTAGTTTATCATTATAGTGACTGGGTGGGCATGTCCTTGCACATGCACTGTGTTGAATCTGGTGGTCTTCTCAGCCTTTTTGGTTACCTTCCTTGTTTTCTATGGTGCTCATTGGTCAATGCTGAACCGTTCCATAATTGTCTCCCACCATGAGGGGAGCACTTAGAAACACAGGGCATCCATCATTCCGTCATTCCCTTACACATTTCTTGTCTCACCCATAACACGAGAACTATTGAACCGATCAACTTCAAACTTGGAGAGTGCCTCGACATCGGTGAGAGGACGATTTGGATTGCTTTTCATTTACCTGTGTAATTCAAGATGACCGCCATCAGCTATTCTGCAGTGTCAGCAGTTGAACCTTTACACTTTTCTTGTCTGACAGATAACCCTAGAACTATTGAACCGATTGACTTCAAATATGGAGAGTGCCTTGACATCTGTGACAGGATGGTTGGGATTGCTTTTCAGTTACCTGGCTTCATTATCCAAGATGGCGATTTTCAGCCATCTTGAATCTTAAGCGATTGGATCTTATGTGGGCAATAAATCGAGAATGATTGAACTGATTGACTTCAAAGTTAGAGAGTGTCGTGACATTGATGAGAGGATGGTTGGGACTGCTTTTCAGTTACCTGTCAGGCCTCGAAATTTCAAAAATTTGCGTAACCCAAAAATAGTTCTGGGTCACGATGTTCACGTAACCTATTGTTCGGTTATGTTGGACTAGGTTGCGTAACCCATTGGTTATGTAAACAGGTTAGCCAAATTTTTTCTGGAACTGAAGAAATTGTGTAGTATATATTATTATATATATATTATTACAATAAAATACAAAATTGTTTTGAGAGTCCTTGAAACAGCAGCTGACGGCAATATTCTCAAACTGCGATGTAACATGTGCAACTTATTCGTCAGAAATTCAGCATGAAGCACCCAGGCATGGAATAAAAGGGACGGTGTTGAAAAAAATAAAATGTGAAATGTGTAGAAAGTAAAACAAAAGCAGACAAAACTTTTCTAAAGTCATCGTGAAATGACCACTTCTGGAATGTTTTTATGTTCACAGTCAATTTTCGCTTTTGAGCCGTTTTGCATATCGAACCTGCGGTCCGGAGGATCCGGAGATGAGAAATTCGATTTCCATCCACTTCCGTGTGCGTGCTGTCCCGCGCTGTAGAATTGACCCACATTTGATTGGATGAATTCAGGCTTTGTATGTTGGGAGTTGTGTCCCCTTGATATCGCATGCTTCCGTTTTTATGCGCCATCAGAATGTCAGTTTTTTTCGTTTCGAACCTCCGTGTTTTTATTTCTTTCTGATGCAAAATCACACGTTCATGATACTAATTCCATAATAAAAACGTGTGTAAACTCCGAAGCATGATTCGAAGATACCATAGAGGAGAAATATAGACCGGTAAGGCAACGATTGATGACTGTCACTGGGCCGGTCGCCCAGACATTTTCAATGGCACTCGTCATACCGTAGCGCAAGTTGATTTTTTACGTAACCGATTATTCGTTCTGCAGAATTTACAACCACGTAACCGACACGTAACCGATCGTTTCGGTTACGCCAAATTTCGAGGGCTGCCTGTGTAATCCATGATGGCTGCTAGCCATCTTGGATTTTCAGCAGTTGGATCTTGTCCAGACATTACTCGAGAACTATTGAACTTATCGACTTGTGGGATGTACATGTATGGCTCATCAGACAGATCTCCTTTTTCTAAATGGATGATATGGAATATCATCGACCAAAAAAAAAAGACGGTAGACGTCCACATCTCTCGCAGCAGCAGCACTAGTTGCATCCACCATAACTGGTGCTGCTGGTGGGGGACGTGGGCCGCTATGGTTGATTTTTTTATGGTCTCTCTGAACATGCCATGACATTATTGTAGTGATGCAATACAAGTCAGCTGATGGTGAAACATTCTGCACATCAACGACTTATTTGAAAATCCGAAACTGGCGGTAATGATACATTAATCCTTCTTGTTATATGGGGCCTAACAGTCTGGACAATTCTAACTTCCAACTTGAAAGTTTCACTTTACATACCGGTACATCAGCTTATCATACTTATCTCAGAGAAAGCATATTGCATTAGGGATAGACATATTTCTTCAATTTCGGCCCCGTGGGGCTTCCGGGGATTGACCTGGGATGTCGTTGTGCACACCGCAGGTCATGGTAAGAATAAGCCTCAGCTCCTCGGAGAGCTTGTCGTAAGAGGCTAATTGAGGCACCTGTGTGGTTCCCAGGTGTGAAAACGAATAGGACCCCACCCGTGTGGTTACCAGGTAGGACCCAGCGTCGTGATACATACATGTATGTCTGATATATAGTTGAAAGCGATGTAATGTAAAATCATATTCACTCACTCACTTCTTCAATTTGGAATCATAAAGAGATAAAACCTTGATCCTTTGAATTCCTGTTCATCATGCAGTGTCCACTGGAATATCCACAAATATAACCATATTTTCTCATGATTTTCCCTTGAACTTCTCTTTAGAATCAGAGACTGATCTTATTGTATGATTAGCCACAGAGAACAACTTCTGATCAAGCATGAGAAGTCTTTGACATCAGAGATTTCATCACTTCTCTTGGGAAAATAAACTTCAAGGCTCCACAATATTCACTGGGCTATGTTTGATAGAGAGTTTAATATGCCCATCAGGTTCTGTAGATCAAAGATGGTACATGGATCATGATAAGGTACACATTAAGGGTGGCATGTAGATATACACAGATATTACTGAATTAACTTTATCACCTGTCTGTCTCACCTGTAAGTGAGCCCAATAAACCTGTCATTTATAGTACCTTTGTGAAAAACACAGGTCAAAGGCCGCACCAGATTTAATGAGAATTTGGGGAGCAGATTGAAGGACTGATCAGGCTCATTAGTGCTGGAGGACATTTATGTACTCTACTGACTTCAGTATAACACTGAGTACACATTTATATTACATGTATAGTTTACTACATGTAGTACACTGTATAGATTGCAGACAGATGACCATTAATAACCCTCCTGTAATTCATTATAAAATAAAAAAATACATGTAACAATGTACAGAACTGGGTGGTAATTGTCAAATAATAATTCAGTTGTCATACCAATGGATGTATAAATTGCTTTATGGTATCATGAACTCAAGACCGGCAGCAGGATGAAATTTTGAGAAACAGGATTTTGCATATTTTTATAGTTGAAGGGAATATATAAATTTCAAATTGATTGCAATATGCATTTACAGCTATCCCTCTAACAATTCAATCCCTCTATCCCAAATTTTGGGGACAAAATTCAATTGGTGGTTGTAATAAATTTGATCACCCTCTAAAATCAACGGCATGATATTTCACATTTGCGTACACTTCGCCATCCATAAGATGGCTTACGAATCGTGTGTCTCCATTATCGCGGAGCGATATCCGGTACTTTACCGTATTCTGTTCGGCCTTCTCCCGGCAGAGAACAGACTGGAGAAATCTGATAAATTACAGGTTTGATAAATTTCATATCACTTCGGAAACAGATATTGCCTGGGCTTAAAAAATATGTAGGTACCGGTATGAATAACTTTTGTATCATCCAAGAGGTGTAGTAGCTCTGTAATTTTGAACAAGTAGGACATCACATGACTCGAAAATTGTGGGATACATTGCCATTGGGGATACGTCGGTAGACTTTAGCTGATTGACTGACGAAGTCACATGGTATTGATTTCTGGAAATTCCCTCCTGCCGTTGCCGAAAGTAGGCTGAAAATTGATACACACGATCCCAGGGTCAGTCTTCCGGTGTATACATGTAGATGACCTAGATGGTTACAGGTTGGATATTTCAGTGGGACAGCACTATAAACATCTTAGATTGCTAAGGGCATTTCACGTTTCACTTAACACTACCCTTAGATTGCCGCTGTGATTAGGCATGTATTTCACACGGCGCCATCTATCTAGAGGGAGATAATCCAGTTCAAAAGTTGTTCCCAAAGCACGAGGTCAAATGTCGGTCCCATAAATTTAAATGAGCCAATGATATTATCTGTATTCAAATATTTCTCAGACATGCACACATGTCAGTTTCACGAGGCGCAAGACTGGGGGAGTCTACGCGAGACCAAAACGAAGTTGTGCGAATTAGCTATTTTATTTCTCACTCTAGTGGAGCATGCTTCTTTGTTTATCTTAAGAAAAATCATATTACAAACGGCCTAACATATTTGAAAACAAAATAAAATCGGCGGGAGGCCACAGGAAAATGATATGCTTTTTATTTTGTGATGGGGGCACTTCGAGGCCCACCATGGGATCATTTCAATCGATCGTTTTCTGGAGGTGTGTCTTAGTTGTATGAATGTGATTGCACCGATGTCGGATGTAACGGGACCAGTCGGATGTGACCATTTGGGAAACGCCCTATTACACTCAGATAGCACCCGTTACCGCATGGCTACGAGCAGAAGTTTCTACGTATGATCGTGCCATGCGTTCGGGTGATGCACTATAAAATGGCAGCATTAGATCTTCTCTGTTACAAGTAGGTACCCCCCGCCCCTCTCCCTCCCCTCCCCTCACTTCCCTGTTGTGATATGGCTGAAAAAATGTTGAAAGCAACGTTAAACCCTATTCACTCACTCACTCACCCTCTAAAATCATTGAAATAACAAAGAAATAGTGGATTAAATGCCGTATTTTGGACCATTTTGTCAACTCCTTGTTCTAATACATTTGATCATCCCCAGATTTTATAGTGCAGAATTTTACTTCCTGTGATTGAATTATTAGAGGGATATTCGTAACCATGATCATGTACAGAACTGGGTGGTAATTGTCAAATTATAATTCAGTTGTCATGCCAGTGGATGTATAATTTGCTTTATGGAATCATGAAATGAGGACAGACAGCAGAATAACATTGTGAGGAATAAAATTGTGCAGTTCAAAGATTCTGATTAACTTTGAAGTTGAAACGAATATAATTTCAAAATGATCACCAAATGCATATATTGTGAAAGGCCTGGATCATTTGGAGAATACTTTTAAGTGGAATACCTGCACCAGTATGTTGTACTATTGGTGGAAGAATTTGTCACAGTGCATGCAGTGTGACTATCTCTTGAAAAATTTGTTCCAAAACATGACCATGTTCAACCAAGAAATACTATACATGTATTCTGCTGCAATCAATGTTTCCTGCTGCGACCAACCTTGTACATTTACTATATGAATGTCCAAGTGGAATGACTTCCAGATACAATGTAGCAATTTTCTGTCTGTTTTGAGGGGAGTAATCACTCTCACTCCATATCACTCTCCTTAGCTTATTTTAAGCCCGGGGCACATGAGCTCGTGAAATCGGAAGCAACAGGATACATGTATTTGAATGCGCGCGACTGAATATCTCAAAAAACGTCCCGTGTACGTGGGAAGTGAAAACAGGAGATTTTGTCGCAAGCAACAGGATCCAAAGTTTCAGTGTGTTGAATATTTCGGCGACAGAATCTTCGGATAAATTTGCGCCAGCAACAGAAGTTGCTCGTGTGCAGTAAACTGGAAACTTTGTATCCTGTTGCCGCAGACTTCAGCCAATCAAAAGACAGGTGGATATCATGTGATGATAGCTCATGCAGAGTTGCAACACTGTCGTCTTGTGTGCCGGCAAAGCTGAACAAGGATCCCAATTGCCGAAGTCCAAATATCATGCACAGTTGCAACACTGTCGCCTTGTGTGCGGACAAAGCAGAACAAGGATCCAAAATCTCCGGCATCCAAATATCTTGTTGCTTGAGATTTCATGCGCTCGTGTGTGCCAGGCTTTAGCAGAGAGAGAATAATATTAGCTTCTTTTACATCTCCCTCCATATCAGTCATCCTCTACAAGTTGTTTGACCATTTTGAACATGATGGAGTTACATCTAGTTTCATTACTCCTCAGCCCTACGGGCTCAGGAGTATTGTTGTGGCCCTAGCAGTGTGTCTGTCCGTCTGTCCGAGCCGTATCTCGAAAACTATTGCAAGGAAGTTCTTGAAACTTACAGGTTATGATCCTTTTATTTTTTACTTGTGCCTTTGAAACTTTCAGGTCTAACCGGTCATTAATTATTTTTTTACATTTTTTTTATTTTTCTACTATTTTCCAGGCTTCTAAAAAGGGATCTCCAAGTATGCATACATTAGGCCTACTTTCATACTGATTTACATACACTTAATGGCATGTAGCCTATCAAGAGCTCCATAGTAAAGTTGTATGTCTGCCATTGGTTCATTCGGTGTAGTGCAGGACTCATTTGCATATTCAGTAGTATGGTATTGCCAGTGACTCATTCATATGAAATGTATAAACACATTACTTAGATCTAATGTAGATCCAGCAGTTTTGCTTCTTTGGAGCTTCTTAATTATTACAGTGGCAGTCAACACCCACATTTTAAAACCAGTAACTTGGTATTAAATCCTGATTATTTGTGCATTTGGCTAGAAAGTGTTACACCAAGCACTGGCAAGAAAGAGGGTTTTACTAGAGGATCCACTTTGACCCTAGCTAAGATTCATAGCCTTTCCCTTCCCTCACCGCTATGCCGACGACAAATACATTTCCCTTGTGGTAAATCGAACTTCTCCATGGCGCACTTATTATTACCTTTGCGCCCTATTGGACCTTCATTAACTTGAGAAAATGGGCAGCCCATTTGCGTACACTTCGCCATCCATAAGATGGCTTGCGAATCGTGTGTCGCCATTATCGCGGAGCGATATCCAGTACTTTACCGGATTCTGTTCGGCCTTCATCCGGCGGAGAACAGACCCGAGAAATCTGATAAATTACAGGTTTTCATACCACTTCTGAAACAGATATTGCCTGGGCTTACAAAATATATAGGTATGTATAACTTTCGTTTCATCCAAGAGGTGTGGTGAATCTGAAATTTTGAACAAGTAGATCATCACATGACTCGAAAATGGCGAGTTACGTTGGGGTTACGTCGGTAGACTTTAGCTGATTGGCTGACGAAGTCACATGGTATTAATTTACGGAAATTCTATCCTGCAGTTGCCGAAAGTAGGCTGAACATGGATACACACGATCCCAGGGTCAGTCTTACCGCGTATAGATGACCGAGATGGTTACAGGTTGTGGGCAGCCATGAATAAAAATACAGAAATGGCAGACTAAATGGCCATTCGTCGGTCAAAAATTAATTACAGACGTTAAAATTATCCCTATGGAGCCTCAAAATCACCTGAAATCGAGGGTCAAGAAGATGGGCATTTCCGTCATAATAGACCCCGTGTATACAGGGGATGATGATCACAACATCGATTATGGTATTTTTATTCATGGCGGCCCTTTTTCTCAAGTTAATGATGGTGCAATAGGGCGCAAAGGTAATAATAAGTGCGCCATAGAGATGTTCGAATTACCACCAGGGAAATGTATTTGTCGTCGGCATAGCGGTGAGGGAATGGAGACGCTATAAATCTTAGCTACTTTGACCCTTGAGTTGCCACTCCGGCATGAAGCCTAAAATGCTGGTTGTTTTTTTAAGCAAAAACATACGTCTCCCCCCAACCTCCCACCTTGCCTTGAGTGGGCACATAATTTAAGGGAAAGTGCTATAAAATGAATGTAGCAATAAGTATCCTAAACAAAGCTGCGCATCTAAAAATATTAATTACAAAGAGGCGATTTTTACTCCTTTCACGGATTTCGTTTCATGGGATATTTGACACTGATGAGTGATTCCCCTGGTTTATGAATGGCGCAATGATATACAAACTATCACTATACAAGTGATTTGACAAACTATCACGTGCTCATATCGGCTTTTTTCGAGCACCCACCTCAAAGGCAAAAAAAAACAGCGAAGACAGTGGAAAGAAAGTAGAAATCTGCCTCGGGTATACCCATCTAGTATATAACGCTTTCTCCGTTCGCGTGAATAAAAATTGATATAATCTTTCGAATATTTGTAATTTTAAGAAATTCAACCCGATATGGTCGGAATGATAAGGACAAACTGCGCAATGGCACATCAAGTCAAATGAGAAAACAAGGGGTAGTCTCCTGCACAGGCTATTCATAGCATGAGATGATGCAATATTTGCCAAGTGTGCCAACAAGTGTGCGGAGAGCTATAAACGTAATGGCGGGAACTGCAGGAAATTTTCGTTGAAGCAACAGGCAAAGTTTTCTAAGAAAAGTGGATGATTTACACATCATCATTATACAGAGACTGTAGTCATTAGGATGTTGATACTCTTGGACAATATTGAACTGTGATTCGTCTGATGATTCGCCACCCATTCTTCTCGTTCACTTAAATTCTGTCGGCCTGGGATTGTAGAGAACCTTCACGGACTCCGCTCTTTGCGCATACACTATGCAATGATGATTGGTTTCCGACTTTTATATGCAGAACTGTGTCACTCTGCTCGATCTGATCTTTGAGATTAAAGAATCGAGTGAGTTTCATTTTCGTTTATTTTAAACCATTATGTGTCGAACGTCTATACATGGCAATTGTTGTAGCCACTGACAATTTTGATATTCCTCATGTAATCAAATGGCTACCATTTTTTTTTTTTTAATGTGATCAATCAATCAATCACTCCTTATTTCTATACATGAAAACATACAGAAAATGTTGATTCCTCATGTAATCAAATGGCTACCTTTTTTTAATGTGATCAATCAATCAAGCATTCCTTATTTCTATACATGAAAACATACAGAAGATGTTAAAACTAAGATAAAATATTACATTTACATTATAAACGTTATATTGTTATATGACATAATCACCCCAGTCAGGAAAGCCAGTTCATTCCAATTTATAAAGTAGGTAGCAGTTGAGTCGTTACCAGAAATAATGACAGAACATTAACTAGAATTGTTCAAGCTCCTAGTGAGCTTGAATTAATTGATGAGTCTACTGTTGAAATTCATCACTATTGAGATCAGATAGAATATTTCATTTCCATTATTTTTTTGTTTGAAAATAAACGGATTTAATTAATCAGAAATATAATATGATATGAAGAACAAAACAAATCACTCCCTTCGCAAAAGTGATGTTTAGCTCTCGTATCAGCTCCCCATGGTTAATTGTCCCCATGGTTAATTAAGAGGGGGACTTGGAAATGCTACCCGTCCGTCCGTCCTTCCGTTCCAACCATGTTGTGAACGGGATATCTGGAGAACAATTCAACTCGTCAGCTTCAAACTTGGGGGGTGATTTGACATCAGTGAGAAGATGGCTGAGATTGTTTTTCACCAAACTGCGTTAATCAAGATGGCCGCCGTCAGCCAGCTTAGATTCCATCCATCTCCAAAATGTTATGAACACGATATCTCGAGAACAATTCAAACGATGGACTTCAAATCTGGGGAGTGACTTCATATCAATAAGAAGATGACTGGAATTGATTGGAATTGATTTTCACCAAACTGCGTTAACCAAGATGGCCGCCGTCAGCCATCTTAGATTCCATCCATCCCAAAATGTTGTGAACACGATATCTCGAGAACAATTCAACCGTTCGACTTCAAATCTGGGGAGTGGCTTCACATCAATAAAAAGATGACTGGAATTGTTTTTCACCAAACTGCGTTAACCAAGATGGCTGCCGTCAGCCATCTTAGATTCCATCCATCTCCAAAATGTTATGAACATGATATCTCGAGAACAATTCAACCGATCGACTTCAAATCTGGGGAGTGACTTCACATCAATAAGAAGATGACTGGAATTGTTTTTCACCAAGATGGCCGCCATCGACTATATTGTTAACGAGATATCGTTACATGAAAAATTTTTGGTGTAACTCTTGTTTGGGTTACCTGGATTTCAATTTGTGCAGGCCTGCCGCATGTTTTGATGTTGTAATGTGCAACTAAACCTCGGAAACCTTTGCTCTTTTATTTTTTGGAAGCCTTGAATGCTCTCTCTAATCGTTCCCGACTGGCGCCAGGTAGTTTCTTCGCTCGGCTGATTATTATCTTCTTCTTTTTTGTAATTAGATCTCACTGTAAAAACCATCGCTGTATGAAATGGAAAATATGTGAGACAAAAATATCAGGAATTTCCTTATTTTTTACTGTTGCGTATCTGTTCTGAATCTATTGCAAACTTTTTATATGAATCATTAATAATAATTGTTTGTTTCACGTTAACCCCTGTACATAGTCGGGGGGTATTCTGGATTCCGATTGTCGTCCGTCCGGGTGTCCGTGTATCCATCCGTTCATCTGTCAGGGGTTGTGGCTTGGGTTTGCATTTCGCATGCCATAACTCTCTGCTATGCATCCAAACTTCTACACACATGAAAACATCTTGGTCTAGACTGTTAAGGGGCTGAGGAGTTGTAGCACCTCCGGTGCCTCATGTTCTGTTCTTTTCAAATATCAAGATCTGCAATTTTTCGTTAGAAATGCTAAGACTTTTAAAAGAAAATGTTGAACTCCAAATCATTAGCATTAATGTATTCGAGGTGTCATGAATATTTGATATTGTTAGGTATACTTCATATGCCTGAAAGTGTCAAATAATTATACTTTTCATTGATATATGGACTGCACTCCCCCCCCCCCCTTCGTTTCATTTTTACCCTATATAAAAAAAAAAACAGGCCAAAAATGCTGTATGGCAAATCTAACAGCCTGAATAAATTTACTCCTAGGTATTCAATTGAGGAAATTAAATAGACATCATTTAATAGGATATTCCTTGGGGCCATGAGGACAGGTCTCCTTTAACCACAAAAGGAGTGGCTGATAAAGCCTGGGGGGTATGTTCCAGGCTACTTTAATTTGTTTGATGCCATACAAAGGCCATTTAAAGCATTGCTTAATGTTAAAGCCACAATTTACTAGTCAGTTCGGGGTCACTAACTCTTCATTGTTGGCTGTCTGGGCCAGGGCAGGATCGCTGAGCGATGGAATGTACCCCATCTTGATTTGGAGATTACTCTATCTGAATGGGGACTTACTGGTCACACCCACTCATTTAAACCAACCAATCAGCTATCAACAGTTGAGTGTGAATGAACAATTTTTTGTAGTTGTTCAATATGGGTTCAGTGCTGCATTGAAGTTGCTTTAACATACATGTGTGTGGCTGCAAGTCAATTGAATTGTCTCCGGTGATTATTGCTTAGAAAAACAAGAAACTAATAGGATTATACTTCAAGCTTTGTACAAATGTATACTTCAGGTTCAGTCTTGAAAACTATTAACCTGCTTTGTGTGAGGGTTTCATCATTCATAAATGGTAGGAACATCCTGACCCATTGTGTCAGGCCAAGGAATTATTCCCAGACCAGTGTTTACTTTACATATCATTTCTCATGGCAATTACAGTACTATTTACTTCTACATGTACATATAGGTTAGTTTTTTTTAAATAAAAATTAAATCAAATTCTTTATTGCACCCTTGTGCCACAGTGGAACTAATGTACCACAATATTGAGAATTAAGTAGCAAGTTCAAACTTTAGGAAATTGTGACCAATTATCAATGTATAGTATTGCATGCAGTGCACATGTAATAATGCCCCAGTCTTACAAGCTGGGCTGGGTGTGTGTCCTGTGCATAGGGAAATGAGTAATTTATCTGATTTCAGCTTTTCTTCTTGTAAGTTTTAAAATATGACATTATGGTGATAATATATTTTTTCCTGCTGCCCTCTCATCCCTGTATACATGTACCTGGTGATCTAATCTTGACAATGGTAACAAACTCCAAATTGATTTTCATAATCAAAGGTTGAGGCGACTTTCAGTTTCTTCCTACAGATTAAGGGGTCTTACTCATGAGGTCACTCGGTGTGTTATTGATAAAGCAGGCCACAGGTAATAAAGGAGTTAAAGTAGTACCGGAAATGTGAACAATACCTGAGGACAGGTGATTGATTGACAAGCCTGTTTAAATAAGGCTTGTCTCATACACATTCATGACCAGGACCTGTAAATGTGCTGTACAGAGATCCAGTCCTTTCTTTACTTCCACTGAATGAATCAACTGAATGAACCTGATCATTTTCATTTTGTATACTATAGGCTCACACGGCAGTGTAGACAAGTTGTAAAAGAAGAAAGTCTGAATAAAGTAGGATTTATTCCCAGCTTTTGAGAAAATGTGTCCCAAATTGTCCCATTTAAAATCTAATTTATTACTTCTATATGACATTTTGTCATTTTCAATGGATTGAGGTACCTTTGGTTTACATGGGTTCAATAGGCCAAATTATTCTTGTTGTAAATGCCAAAGTATTTATTTTCTCAGCTGTTTTTCCAGCAAATGTTTTGAATGTGATTTCCGATCTTGAAATCATTTTCATCTCTAATGGTATATAATATATTCCTACTTGCATTAAGATCTGATGAACCTGTACATAATGTGCTAACATGTATGTGAAAGATATGACTCGTGAAGCATCCAAGATGTGAAATGGGTGGATTGTAAATACGAATAACAGGGTCTTAGACAGTCTCATTGAGGAGTACATGTAATTGATGCAATAACATCTAACAACCAACCTGACAGGGTGTTACGATATAAATCTGACTGTCCAAATATCACATTTTGCTAGATTTGGCAAGAGAAGGTCTTTTCCTTTTTTACCCCTCAGCCATTCTGGCCTCGGGGTATTGTCCATGTCCGTCTGCCCGTTTCCGCATTCTAGGCAAAACCGCTTGAGACACATCACCAAATTTTGAACACTTATTTATCTAGTGCTAAGTCAGACGCCTATCGAAAGTGGCTCCCCTCGGCAATATTTTACAGAGTTATGCCTCTTTACAGATACATATTAATTTCTATTTCTGTCCTACATGTATACGTATGCTTGAATGTAAGCAACTATATCTGCAGAACTGTGTTCGATATACATATAGCTACTATATTTTGGAAATGTTTTTATATTGTATTCTAGAAGCCAACAAAAAATTACTCGCCTCGGCTCTTATTTTACAGAGTTATGCCCCTCTTCGGGTGCAGTTATCTTCGATTTTGTGATATACATGTATATGCTTGAATGTAACCAGTTATGTATAATTAACTGTGTTTGGTTCAGCTACCAGATTATGAGAAAACTTTTTTATCCAGTTGTAGTCTAGATGCCTACCAAAAATTAGTTGTCCCGACCTATATTACATGGAGGTATACCCCTTTCGGATGTAATAATCTCCGATTTTATGATCTGTAGTTGAATGTAAAAGTTATATATGTAGATCCGTATTCAGTACAGCTGCTAAATTTTGGAAACTTATTTATATCTAGTTGTATTCTAGAAGCATACCAGAAAAAAATCATAGTCTCCGCCCTTATTTTATGGAGTTATGCCCATTTTCGGGTGTAATAATCTTGGATATGCTTGAATGTAACCAGTTATATCTGAAGAACTGTGCTCAATACAGCTATCAAATTTTGGAAACTTATCTACGGTACTTGTATTCTACAAGCCTACAAAAAATATTTCGTCTCGGCCCTTATTTGGCAGATTTATTACCTTTTTTGTGTATTAGATATGATTTTGTGCAATGTAGCTGTTATATCTGCAGAATTGATGATATTTTCTCTAAAAAGGACAATTCTGGATGATTAGTATAGCCATAATACATGTATGTTGCACATTCTCTGCATACTTTTCAATTGCTTGGGAGAAGCCGAGGGGTTTTGTGAGTCTCACCCTCATGTTGATTCACTGTGGTCCTAACCCAACTACACTGCATTGATCAGCTGGAGGAGTAGGCTGCAGTGTAGTCTAGGGTGTAGCTGAAGGAGTGTCCCATTTATTTAAATGAGTCTGCAGTGTAGTTTGAGGAGTACTCCTCCAGTGCAACGTACTCCTCTGTGCAGTGTACTCCTCTGGCAGGGGTCGAAATATTCAAAATAATTCACTTGTTACACGAGACAGGTGGCCAAAAAGTTTACCTGTCACCTTTAAGAATTACCTGAACATGCGATCAATGAAATGGTCAAATATATGTAATTCAAGATTAATGATGAAGCTACATGTTCCAACCTACCAATAAATTAATGACACCTTGTTTCCATGCACTAATTAGAAGCCGCTTTGAATGAATTTTGTCAAATATATATTTTGAACACAAGAAAAAAAATTATTGTCTACCGGTCACTGGAGACAGGTACTTTATTTCTCTACCTGTCTCTTTCAAAAATTACCTGTCAGGGACAGGTAGACAGGTGTAAATTTCGACCCCTGTCTGGTGCAGTGCAGGTGGCAGTGTACTCATCTGGCTACACTGCAGACTACACTGTAACAGAGGAGTGTCCCAATCTAAATGAGGCTGCAGTGTAAGGTGCAGTGTAGTCAGAGTAGTACTCCTCTAGTAGACTTTGCAGTGACTATGCTGCAGTGTAGGCTGAGGAGTAGTGTATCATAAACTATCCTAATCATGTCATTCAGAGAATTAGTTACAATGTATTTGAATATGACCAATAATTAAATGAATACAATCAGAATAAAGTTTTTCTATTCAATTCGCTCACAAGACACTATAATGATTGAAAAGGTGTCAAAAAAATGGGCTACTAAAAATTCTGGCATTGGTACATGTACAAGAACTCGCTGCCACTTCTCGATGAGAATCATGAATATAAACACCAACGAACCAACATGAACACACAATCCTTTCAATAAATCCACCTTCCACTTTAGCCACCATGTAATGAAAGTTCTATATCACACAGAAGAAGATTTAATCACAACAGACTTTTAACAAAGACTTCACTTTATTGCCCTCCTTTTTCAAAATCAGTTACTTGGTGATGTTTAAATCTATCATCCTGCAGCAGAGAGTTCTGCAAGGGAAACTAGGACAGGGTTTGCAATGTACCCCGAGGAGTTGGCAGGCAGATGCCATGGTAGGGCCATTCTAAAAAAAAAATGTGTTTACTGTAACGCAATTAGAAAAAGGTGGGTAGGTAGGTAGGTAGGGAAATTTTTTTTTTTTGCCTTTTTTTTTTTTTTGCCCGTGAATGTTCAGATCATCGTCAGTCGCATTCAGTTTCAAATGCTCACGATGAGTCCAGGCGACATGCCTTGATACAAACAAATTTGTGCTGTCAGATACATCAGACACACAAGCTAGAACATCTCTTAACGTTTTCGATGAGCAAAAACGTTTTATTTTGTTTTTTATCACTAATTCCCCGTTCACAAAATCCCTGTTCAATGACAGACACTAATACGACAACGTTTTTTGAGAATTATTTGTCACTCTAACAGGTAACTATTTTTTACTTGCCCCCTGGTACTTCAGCTTGTCACTCCTATACTGAAACTTTTTTTTCACCCTACTGTCATCATTCATATATTCCAATCAGTCTCTCCATTTTGCAGGCATTGGAGAATTTGAACACAAGTTTTCTTTTCTCGATCGGGAGACGTTTATGAGTTACAGCGACAAATTTGTCTCCTTCCTCTAGCTCTGCATAGCCAAGATCAATGTCCTCACTCCCTGATGTTGACTCAGCAGGCTCATTTCTCTCACCAGACTGTTTAGTGTAAAATGTCAACAGAATGTTCAATTATAAGATTAATTTTGCTGGAACGATATTTTCTTAAGGATCATAACAACAGGGGGATTTTAACAACTTTTCTGTGGGTAACCCCGATTGAAAACTTGACTGAACGAAAAATTCAGTTTTGGGGAAATTTTGAAATTGAGTTTTACCTCCTCAAAAAAAGTTCCAAAATGAAAATGTTGAATTGTCCTGACAAATTATCAAGCAAAAGCATTTGTTGTTGCCTTCACCATGTTCACTCGATCAACTCGCGAGTGTAACACGTTAGCGCTTGTCCAAGCAAGTAAAAATCGGCACGGGCAACGCAACTTTCATGTTAGCTGCCCGTGTTGGCAAGCACGATTTTCTTCCGATTAAAATACTCACTGACGAAGTTTTATTGAGCTCCTATTCTCCGAAATAAAATGTAAGAATCGCTCAGCTTCTTCTGGTTTCGTTTTCGACTTGAAGTTGCCAGGCATGAACAGTCAGCTCTCGTGTTGTATGCATGAGAGCGGGATGCACGTCGAAGTGAACAGAATGTCCGATATAAATAAAACTAAACTGTTTCCAGGAACACAACTCAGTCATTCAGTCATATTAGGCCTGTATTAGATCGTAATTCAGTATTTTTAGGACAGAACAGTTACTTGTCGCGGCGACAGGCGGCATTTTAATTTAGTTGTCACTTGAAAAAATGACTTGTCGGCGATAGGTAGACAGGCGTTATTTCGACTGCTCAACGTCCGTGTCCGCCATTTTGATGGCCTTCACCAGCAGCGCCACCAGCGAGAGAGTAAACTCCCCTTACGGGATGCGCGAGGAGTTATTCCCCTTGAAACAGACATTTTTACAGGTTCGCGAAAACGAAAAAAAAATATGCCGGACAATTTATTTTTGCGCAGCTACATTTTTTTCGGGTCGGTCGGGTTACGGTAAACATAAATAATATTTTGAATGGCCTAGAGTCCCTGCAGTGTAGGGAAGGAGTAGGTGATTTCAGACTGTTTCCCAGCAGTGTAGTACTAGTGTGAAGTAGGGGACCTGGAAAGCAAAGTCTCTGCAGTGTAGCTAGGAGTACGAAGCTTCATAAAACAGAGTCTGTGCAGTGTAGCAAGGAGTACTCGTCTGTATTTGCATATTTGAGGAGTACTCCACTGTATTGGCATGGGTTCAAGCCCTGCTGGTGCATGTGTGAAAGTTTACCAGTTCCTGGCCCATGGGCAGTGGTTCTCTCCAGCTTCCCCCACCAACCTAGAACTGGCTGTCACCATATGAGTGAATAACCTTGAGTGTGACATTAAACCAAATTCCCCTCCTGTGATATGACATGACACAATACTGTCGCTTGGGTATAAGAGGCGATGACACTGATGGTTAATGGAGAAGAACGGTCATTTCCAGTTTCTACTTCCGAAGTGTGTCTCCACCATGACAGTTTAACCCAAAGTCTCTGGCCATTTCCATTGAGAACAATCAGGCTGAGCAGACCCAGAAAGATCTCAGATATTGGTGAAAATATTTCCGAACACATAAGTGTAGAACTCGATATGTAAGTGGAAGGATTGAATAGGGCGAGTGCCAGGATTTCTGGTCCATGCGCATGGAATTGGCCCCTGAGCACATGGAAATAGATGAATGGACAAGGAACTGAGGTGCTTATGAGATGAGTTCACTTGGCCTGCAATGTTCCATCACAAGTGCTTCCTTCAGATCAATCAATTTTAGTTTAAGAAAATAGCCCAATGGGCTCCAATACCATTCAGCTATCAGTTATTGTCTACACTCAGCAGTCATGCATTGGATAAGATGTATTTTTAGAACTTTGACAATATCAACTAGGTTAACAAAAATCTGATCTAGTAAGGTTGACTGTAGTTCTCTCATTTTGAAATATATACATGTAGGCAGTTAAACCAGGTCAGTTTGTACCAAGGCCCTAATTGATGGGACATTTTTACACTTAGTTTCTGGTAGAGTATGACCAAATTTGTAGCTCTAAATATACTCTTCTGTATAGGCTTAGCTCATAATCAAATTAAGAAATTTGATCTCGGAAATATAGATCAAGGTCAGTCCTCTTCAACAATTTTCTGATCTACTCTAACTTAATTGCATATGGAAAATGAATTCAGAGATATTAACCCTTTCACCGATCATTCCCGGTAAACAGGGCTAACGAGAGTGCGTACCCATACGACCATACCCGGTAGACCGGGTTAGCTTTAAACCCGTTGGCTATCACGATGGGTACAGCACTTTTTTTTTTTTGCATTCGTTTTAACGGAAACCTGTCAAACACTGTATACTTCTGGAAAGCCGAAATCCTGATCAATTTGATTCTCGAAATTGTTTGCTTGTTTGAAAAATAAATAAAACAAATTTAGATGTTGAACGAAAAAAATCGGAATGAAAAATGCATTTTTCCCCACATACCGTGTGACGGGCATCTCGGCAGCAAGCCGCAAAAATGGAAAAATTCATCGAAAACCTCATCCTACATTTGTAACTCCTGTATTTTTGAAGTTACATGACTGGTAAAGCGTGGTGAATATTCCCCAGACGACTGAAACTGCCAACGACGACCGGCAAAGTTTATTTCTATATTTTTACGAGTCTTGATCCGCAAAGTTTATCGAACACACTTCAAAATGTCGGCAGCAAGCTGCGTTAGTGAGCCGACGAGCCAATCGGTATGCGTAATTTTGCCCACGTGACCTCTAGCAGCCAACAGATTTGAGACGAGCGTGGACAGTGGCTGGAAGGATGGAATGACATAATTTTATAATCCAATCGTATCCTCCGTTATATTTTGCCACCCATTCCAGGTTATTTCCTGTGTAGAAAGGTGAAAGGTCGCGCTCTCAATGAGAGGTCAAACATGAAAATTGGCCGAGTAAAACTTGAGAAAAACACTGTCAAATGCGGTCGAAAAAAGACAATTTCTCCGTTGGATTTTGATGTTTTTAAGTCGAGAAAGCCGGGGAAAGCGCATTCTCTCGCAGTAAAACCTAATTTTGTATGCTATTTTATTTATTTTGCTATAAAACTAGAGCAAATAACACTGGAGTGTGTATTGTGGAGACAGGTTCCTTATGTTTTTCTGCAAATGTCGGACGCAAACGCAATTTCTAGCATTTCAAAGACAACATATACAAATTTTAACAGTTCTCAGGGAATTGATCGTCAGCAGGTCACTTTTGTCAGGGGAAATAATCGGCGAAAGGGTTAAGACTTTATACCATTTGACCTTTAGAAAATAGGTCAAGTTCAGTGATATTCAATAGACTTAAGGTCCAGGCATAAATAGTATGAATTTGAACAATGTAGATATAATCCTTCATGAAATATTGTACTAAATAGAATCTGACCTGGATAAAATAGGTCAAAGTCGGTCATCTACAGCACACATCTGCACCATCGCAAGATGTACACAGAGTATTAATTTGGAAAGCCTAGCTATAGTTTTTTATGTTAAATCATAGAAAACAGTATATGACCTTGAAAATAGGTCAAGGTCAGTCATCTTCAGTAAACCTCTGAACCATCGCCAGATGTATACATAGTATTAATTTGGAAAGCCTAACTATATTTCTTCATGTTGTCTCATAATAACCAGTTATATGACCTAGAAAAATAGGTCAAGGTCAGTCATCTTCGGAATCAGCACACATTTGAACCATCGTCAGACGTATACATAGTATTAATTTGGAAGGCCTAGCTATATTTCTTCATGTTATATCATAATAAACATGATATATGACCTTGAAAAAATAGGTGAAGGTCAGTCAACTGGGATAGGCTTCTAGTCAATCACCAGTTGCATATGTAATATGAATTTGGAGACCCTAGCTTTAATCCTTCAAAAAATATAGCAAATATTAGAATTTGACCTTGATAAATTAGGTCAAGGTCAGGTTTCTGACCCTTCACCAGATGCATATGTGGTATGAATTTAAAATGCCTGGCTGTAATTCTTCTTGAGATATGTTGTTCACAGATGGACAGACAGACGACGCTTACGACAACAATACCCTTTGCCCGAGGGGTAAAAACCGTGCATAATGTATTGGAGGAATATTATATTCACATTGAGTATACCTATCATGCATTGTACATGTATCTAATCAAGCTTTCACTACTAGATGACCAGCCTCTTGTAATAAGATCTGTTAATGTTTGCATCAGGGGACACCAATGGGGAAGGCCAAACTTCAACCACAATATTGTTTTGTTCTCACAGAAATGTCTCATTGAATATGTAATCCGTACATTGTGGATCTGAATAGGATATTTGGAAGTATGGAGGTCATCTTCCATCCCATTTGTTCACATTGTATCAAAGATAAATGTATTAGACTTCATGCTATCGCATCATGTTTTGTTGCTCATGATGCATCGATAATCATATTGCCTTAAATTATTCAATTTTCCTTTCATAATATTTCCATTTACATATTCAGTTACATGAACATGTAAGCTGCAGATACCCCATCTTCATACACAAGTCCACTTCTTCATTCACACTTGGAATTAGCCTGTTGTTGGCCAAAACTAATTATTAATAGACATGACACGTCATTGACCTCAAATCCATTTAAATTTTGATATGCATATGCATGGATTATTGATTGGTATGTTCTGATTGGCTCATCTCTGGCTTGAAGAAATTTACACCTCGGATTTGAATGCTTTTGGTGAGCTCGTCAAGGCTAATTCGAAGTGGGGACAGAGTAGACTTTCCTACGAAGTAGGCTCTCATTTGCGAATTGTCAGGTAATAAGTGAGTCAGTCAGTGACATTCGGTGAATCCATCCGAATCCTTTATCCGGCAAAATAAGGGGAACCGTTGACATTAGAACCTTGATTTTTTGGCATGACTGTGCATTAGGAGAGCTGACCTACTTTTGATGAAAATATGACCTACTTGGGTGATCTATAAACCTCAAAATTGGCAAAAACATGTCGTACATGTAATGCCTCCTAAAATCATGGAAATGCGCTTAATTAGGTCAATGTCTGTGTGACCTGACCTAATTGGGTCAAGATCAATGTGACCTACTTTTTTTACCTAATTAGGTGACCTAGAAACCTCAAAATAAGGTGACCTTTAAACCTCGAAATTGGCAAAAACATGTCCTAATGCCTCCTAAGACCATGAAAATGCGATTAATTAGGTCAATGTCAGTGTGACCTGAGCTAATTGGGTCAAGGTCAATGCGACCTACTTTTTGACCTAATTTGTGAACAAAATAGGTGACCTAGAAACCTCGAAATTGGCAAAAATATGTCTCAATGCCTCCTAAGTCTTAGGTCAAGGTATACACTTAAATCATCAAACCCTACTTCGTAGTATAGGTCCTGCGACGTTAGTCACACTACTCGTGTGTGTATAGAGACTTGAATCCTACTCACTCACTCACTCTTTGTGTGCAAGGGGCCCTCGGTGGCCGAGTGGTCTAAGGCGCTTCGCTGGTGACCGCTAGCCTCACACCGCTGAACCGGCACAGGTTCGAGCCCAGCTGGTCCATGTGTGAAAGTTCGTCAGTTACTGGCCGAAGGGCGGTGGATCTCTCCGGGTTCTCCGGCTTCCTCCATCAACCAAACTGACTGTCACCATATGAGTGAAACAAACTTGAGTGTGACATTAAGCCAAATTCCCTCCCTCCTCCCTCTTTGTGTGCATGCACACTGACTGAATGGAAAATTGTGAATCAATTACCCTTTGTATCGTGAACAACTGATTATTTGATATGGTGTAATGCCCCGCCACTGAGCGAATATTATGAAATGATTTTAGAGAAAGAATAAATCGGTCGGTGGCAGGATTCTAACCCACGACCCCGACTAGACACGACAATCATGCTCTACCAACTGAGCATTCATATAGCTGGGTTTTTGTTTTGTTTTTTTTGCCAAATGAATTGTACGGATACTAGAAGCTTAATTTGGATTGAATATTCCCAGTGAGCAGACAGTTAAACATGATCCTGTGTTGGCATATTCTACTGGATGATCCCATATCTGTCATGTGGATACTAGAGTGTTTTGACTGGCAGTCAAGCAAAAGAAACAACAACAGCTGTACATATTAGTTTCTCCCTCTAACTAATGGATGTACCCTCACTGCATGCCTGTATGTACACTAGTTTATGCAATTATACTCTGGGAGAAACAAAATTTTCTCAAGTTGTTAATTTGACATCCAATTTCTGTCCATAGAAAACCTCAAATTTCCATGACTTGAGATATTCAAATCATTCTCTGGGTATTTTTCGGCAACAATATTATCATTTTTATACGCCCGCCCAAAAGGCGGTCGTATTATGGGATGGCGGTTTCCGTCCGTCTGTCCGTCTGTCCGTCCGTCCGGTTCTCGTGTCCGGTCTATATCTGGGACAGTTTCCTATCCACAGCTCCAATTTTTGGTGAGTGGATACCCTACGGGGAGACGATGTGTCGCGTACCAAAATGAAGGTCAAGGTCACAGGTCAAAGGTCACTGGCCTAAAAAACAGGAAATCACTGAAGTGTTCGTGTCCGGTCTATATCTCTGAACGTTTTCTATCCACAGTTGCAATTTTTTGTGAGTGGATACGCCAGGTGGAGACGATGTGTCGCGTACCAAAATTGAGGTCGAGGTCAGAGGTCAAAGGTCACTGTTGCCAAAAATCAGGAAATCATTGATCGTTGACAGTTTTCTATCTAAAGTTCTAATTTTTGGTGAGTGGATGCCCTAGGGGGGGAACGATGTGTTGCATATTAAATGTAGGTCAAGGTCAGAGGTCAAAGGTCAGTGTGATCAGGAAATCGTTAAAAATTTCAAATTTTTTGTGAGTGGGTTCAATAGGCGGAAATGAAGTGATGCGTACCAAAAATTAGGTCAAGGTCAAAGGTCACCGACCCCAAAATTAGGAAATTATTAAAAATAACATTTTTTGTGTCAGTAGATACATTAGGGGGACATGATGAGTCACATACCAAAATGTAGGTCAAGGTCACTGTGACCCCAAAATCGTGAAATTGTTAAAAATCATGAATTTTTGTGTCCATTGAGAAATTGAGGGGAGACGGTTTGTCATGTACCAAAATTTAGGTCAAGGTCAAAGGTCAAGGCCACTGTAACCCCAAAATCAGGAAATCATTAAAAATGATGATTTTTTGTGTGCATTGTTAGATTGAGGGAAGACAATGTGTTGTGTATCAAAATTGAGGTCAAGGTCAAAGGTCAAGGTCACTGTGACCCCAAAATCAGAAATCATTAAAAGTCACATTGACATATGCCTGTCGAAGATGAGGTCGTGTAATGCGATGTTGCGTTCTGTCCATTCATCCATTAAAATTTGTTGTCCATGCGATAGCTCTAGTTTCAAGGTATGGATTGGTACCAAACTTTGAGTATACCTTACTCGCATGGCAAAGTGGTCTACAGGTCGCAAAAATGAATCAAGCTTAGCTGACTAAATGTGTTGGAATATTGTTGGAATATTCAAAAGTCTTTCCCCTGCATTTATATGATATTGTCCTGTTGAGTTGTCTCCCATGTTTGAAACACTTCATTTAGTTAAACTGTTGTGAAATAAAAACCATACATTTACTAATTTAATGGGGAGAGGAGTCCTTTATGAACTTCACACCTGTTTATTAACTCAAGGACAAAGGTTTACTTCATCTCTTTCTTCTTCCTTCATGAAAAATTCTCTCATCTGAAAGGAATTCATTTGCAGGAAAACTACTATTTTCTTGTGTTTGACTATTGTCGATTTCAGTGTGGGATATGTGAGCTCTAAGCTATTGCTTCAAGGTCAACTAGTTACCAAGAGTTGAGCTCATTTTAGTTTATCATTCAATATAAGATGTGATATATGTTACATTCTTATAAGCAAAAAATTGTAGACCTTTCTCTGGATTGCTAGATCAATTGGAATCAAGGCTATCAAACAATCTTGAAATTTGAACCAATGTAATTCCAGATATACGGGCATATATTGAAGCCCCTTGGGCTCTTGTTATTAGTTTCTATTAAAATTTGACTTTCTTAAGAGTGAAAAACTGATACGGTACTTAACGGGAGTGGGCGATTCAAGTTCTAAATCTTATTTCTGACATTTCATTTCAAACATCAATTGACCTCTAATATGAACATTTAATATGCTCTCTAAAACGAGTCGAATTTCATTTCTCAAGCTGTTGAAATTTCACATTGAATTTCTTACAAATATAATGACTTGTGACTAGAATCATTACAAATTCCTTGTGAAATTTTGTATTAGTTTCTGACCAATACAAGATTTTTGACTAGAACCATTGTAGTACAGCTGCATATCATAAGAATTGTGCAAATTATGACTAAAGCATGAAATTTCTACCAGTGTTAGTACATCCCATAAGCTTCATTTTCAGACCGGGAGGTAAAGGCAGATTTGACCTCTGAGGACCGTGAGAGGTCAATGACCTCAATTACATTTTTTCACGATTCTGGTGCAGTTTGTCCGTTTTGGGAATCATTAGAAAGGTATGTTATGATTATCTGCTGCACTTTAATTTTTAATGTGCACTGAACAAAGGCTATAAGCTTAAAGTACAGTGAGGTCAGTGACCTCAGACACATGTATAGTACATACCGGTACATGTAACACAGACGCATTATCCATATAGACGCATAAATGTCAAGGTGTCTGATTGCACCTAACAGTGCACATAATGCAGTGCACTTGAGTGCAGCCTTGGTGCACTTGCAGCGGCCGGTACATCCCTTCTTGCAGTTGCAGTGGATCAGTTCGTGGCAAGATTTTGATGCCTCTGGCAGTGTCGTCCAAAGAGGCTGCCACCCAGAGGCCTCCTTTGTCCAGCCCCAGTCAGATGGGCTTGGTAACTCAGGATTCAGGACCAGAGTTTGGTTCCAGCAGTTGGCCTGGAGAGATGCACGCTTGATGTGCTGCTGGAGTGCTGCCTGCGTTGGGGGAATGTTTTCTAGAGCCCTAGACTTGTGTGCGAAGAGCTGTTTCCTAGCATCGTTCACTTCCATGATGTCACTGGTGCGGTCATATATCAGCACAACGAAGCGCTCCAGCAGTGACATTGACTCCTCACTGACATCACTTGGCATGCGTAAGAGTTCTTCAAAGGCATCAGTCACCTCTGGGAACACTTTCCAAATCTCCCAGGCAGTCTTCTTCCCTCTGCCAGCGAACAGTGTCGCACCCTGTGAGGGCATGGAAGATGGGGAGAGTAGCACATTGTCTTGGGTTCATGGCGGCAGCCAGTTGGTGAACAGCTATGTACCGGAAGCTGGATCCAGTACCAAGAGCTATCCACAGCTCGTCAGGATTGATGTTGTTGAAAGAAGCCACAGCCAGTACCACAACATCAGTATCCACAGTGCATATGGCCACCTTCCTCATCCCCTTCTGCACAGCATCTGCCACATGTAGAAGCATGCGAGTGTCCACCTCCTCGTGTGAACATGGGGCTCGGCAGGAGAGCACAGGACCTCAGTTCCACATGTTGCATACATTTCCTTGCCATCAGCTATTGGAAGACGAATGGCCTCTCGTGACAGGAAACCAAAGAGCTCAGTCTTGTTTTGATCAACACGAAGGAAGTCCTTCCAGTTCTTAGGCATGACGGTAGAGGGAGCCACTCTTTTCCTGACGCCCTTGCCCCTCTTCTGTCTGGTCGTGCCTTTCAGGCTGTCAGGTAGATATACATCCCAGACGAGGTCCAGTCTGTGGACCTTTTCCAATTGAGTGGAGATGTAAGGTGCAAAAACTATGTTCACATACTCTTGAAAGGTCTTTGCCGCTACAGGATTGAGCATTTGAACAATAGCTGCTCCGTCAAGGATTGTGGCATCAACCACAGGTGCGCTTGTGGTTTCGGTTTGGTCTGATTTCAGGCAGTGTAGTAGAACTGCTTTGACTGCAAGGCGCAGTTTTCCTCCTGTTGATAATGCAGGTGGGGCTGCCTGGTTCTCGTGGGAGAAGAACTGGTCAAGATCCCCATCACGTTCAAATGCTCAATCCTGTAGCGGCAAAGACCTTTCAAGAGTATGTGAACATAGTTTTTGCACCTTACATCTCCACTCAACTGGAAAAGGTCCACAGACTGGACCTCGTCTGGGATGTATATCTACCTGACAGCCTGAAAGGCACGACCAGACAGAAGAGGGGCAAGGGCGTCAGGAAAAGAGTGGCTCCCTCTACCGTCATGCCTAAGAACTGGAAGGACTTCCTTCGTGTTGATCAAAACAAGACTGGGCTCTTTGGTTTCCTGTCACGAGAGGCCATTCGTCTTCCAATAGCTGATGGCAAGGAAATGTATGCAACATGTGGAACTGAGGTCCTGTGCTCTCCTGCCGAGTCCGACTTGACCAGCCTCGCCCCATGTTCACACGAGGAGGCGGGCACTCGCATGCTTCTACATATGGCAGATGCTGTGCAGAAGGGGATGAGGAAGGTGGCCATACGCACTGTGGATACTGATGTTGTGGTACTGGCTGTGGCTTCTTTCAACATCATCAATCTTGACGAGCTGTGGATAGCTCTTGGTACTGGATCCAGCTTCCGGTACATAGCTGTTCACCAACTGGCTGCCGCCATGAACCCAAGACAATGTGCTACTCTCCCCATCTTCCATGCCCTCACAGGGTGCGACACTGTGTCTTCATTCGCTGGTAGAGGGAAGAAGACTGCCTGGGAGATTTGGAAAGTGTTCCCAGAGGTGACTGATGCCTTTGAAGAACTCTTACGCATGCCAAGTGATGAGTCAATGTCACTGCTGGAGCGCTTCGTTGTGCTGATGTATGACCGCACCAGTGACATCCAGACCTCTCAACTTTAAAACTTCCCAAAGAGCGAGATTTAGCGACTATCCCAACATTTAAGGGGAGGGTCCAGGGGCCGCCTAGGTCCCGGAAGCTCTGGGGTTCTAGATGGCTGGAAACGCGTTTTGGCCAATTTTAGAGGAATAAAATCATAAATCACCAGTTAGTTTTTTACTCATTTTTTTTATTGTTTTGTTTGTTTTTCTGATTGTTTTGCTGATGGAAGTAAGAATATTGCTTTATATTTGGAAGGGCTATATGATATTTGTCACCAATTATATTGCATAGGCCTTATACATGATGTATATGTGATCAAAAAAATTAACCACCCACCTGGTATTATTTCATCTCCATCATTAAAATATTGGAAGCGTCATGCAAGTCCTGACCGCGTGTCAAACATTTTGACAGCCTGGTTCCCGATACTGCGTTGTGCGTATTATAGGGCCTGCGGGTGCCCGATATGACAGGAAGCCGATGAAACAGGTTTAGAGCGGGAACGTATCATATTTAGTCCATCAGGCTGTCAATCCGGCATAACAGTAAAGTATTAGAACCCCAAAAGAAGCATCAAATTGATCTACAAGTGTCACACAATATAGTACTGGGCTATTATCTCGAACGCAAGAATTACGACGACGGTGATTCCCATTGGACAATGTCACATTCCTCTGCGCCGTGTGCGTCGGACACTGACAATTTTGAACAAAAGACTCGTGTTTTACAGATTTTTTTATTGAAGTGGCGACTGCGTGAGATTCATAGGTGGCTGCGTGAGAGCATGAGATTGAAACCCAATGCGTGAGTCTCACGCCGAATGCGTTAGACTTGATAGGTCTGGACATCATGGAAGTGAACGATGCTAGGAAACAGCTCTTCGCACACAAGTCTAGGGCTCTAGAAAACATTCCCCCAACGCAGGCAGCACTCCAGCAGCAAATCAAGCGTGCATCTCTCCAGGCCAACTGCTGGAACCAAACTCTGGTCCTGAATCCTGAGTTACCAAGCCCATCTGACTGGGGCTGGACAAAGGAGGCCTCTGGGTGGCAGCCTCTTCGGACGACACTGCCAGAGGCATCAAAATCTTGCCACGAACTGATCCACTGCAACTGCAAGAAGGGATGTACCGGCCGCTGCAAGTGCACGAAGGCTGCACTCAAGTGCACTGCATTATGTGCATGTTCGGGAGACTGTTAGGTGCAATCAGACACCTTGACATTTATGCGTCTATATGGAAAATGCGTCTGAATTACATGTACCGGTATGTACTATACATGTGTCTGAGGTCACTGACCTCACTGTACTTTAAGCTTATAGCCTTTGTTCAGTGCACATTAAAAATTAAAGTGCAGCAGATAATCATAACATACCTTTCTAATGATTCCCAAAACGGACAAACTGCACCAGAATCGTGAAAAAATGTAATTGAGGTCATTGACCTCTCACGGTCCTCAGAGGTCAAATCTGACTTACCTCCCGATCTTAAAATGAACCTTATGGTATGTACTAACACTGGTAAAAATTTCATGCTTTAGTCATAATTTGCACAATTGTTATGATTATCCGCTGCACTATTGGGACTTATGCATGGAATCATTAAGGATTCCATATGAAATTTGACAAAGACATTCTTGCCACTTTTAATCCTTGGGAATTTCTGCTGAAGAAATAATCTGTCATTTCTGAGTAACTGAATTTTTACTATTCCAGAGATTTCCCAGATGACCTCCAGCAATCCAAGAGACAAGGCTGCCACATGATGTTTGTGAGGGTATCATCTTGCCCCTGTAATTTGTTTCCTATGGAGTTCCCCCAGGGAGTGCCTGTATAAGCATGTCAGGCATGCAGCAATCCCTGAGTATGGGAGATCATGGAACTGATACCCCTCTACTGTTCCTCTCTCAGGCTGGTAAATATCCTTGTCTGCAATCCAATGCATTTGTGGCTTCTCCATTGTGGATCCATTCATCCATTGTGTAATTTCACAAAGTTCAGTACATGTGTGCCTGGGCATGTGAATACCATGGTGTAGACTGGCAGACTGTCATGGCCTAGAGATGTTATCCTACTTGGTATGTATCCTCTCAGTTTCAGATAATCTTTCTTTTGCAGTTCTCTTGTACATGTAACTACATGAAATTGATTGCCTCAGCGCAACTCAGAGCAAAATTATTTTGTCTTTAAAACTCTTGATCCCATGAAATGTCCAGGCCATTATTTACCCCATAATGATGCCCTGTCCCAGTAATAATTACACCTTAAAGAAATTATCAGTTTGACACATCAAAAAAATTATTCCAAAATCCATCATAAACATGCTAAATCAATTATCCCTTTCCATGTGAGTATAAAACATATATCAATAATCCAGGTGAATTCCCAGAATTATTTCATATTTGACAGATTATAGGTGACTACATGTATGGAAATTGATCTATGGGTGTATGGAAATTGATCTATGGGTCAATCCAGCATCATCTCTACATGTATATGGTTCCCACCTGAGATAGAGTATTTTGTCATATTTTGTATCCCAGTTCAGATAGAGTGATATTACCATGACCTGTGGTGTGCACAACGACAGCCCAGATCAATCCCTGGAGGCATCATATGACATCATTATGGTTAAAGTGTTGGTGCTTCACATCAATTTCACATAATTAACAAAAAATGATTTTTTTGCATTCTGGGCTCATCCTTAACACATTTCATTGAAACAATAATTAACTAAAATGAGAATTCATACTGTTCTTGTTTTAAGTGTCGTCACCTGCAGGCCAAATGTTGACCAGTGAATACGCTTTGAACAAGTTACCCTACTGTTCTCATGCTACACGTTTTGATTGGTTGATCGACTTCCTCGTCAAGTTCATATACCCTGATGTGGAAACTTATTTATTCACGATATCAGACCAGCCATATGACAAGCTGTCGACATGCACATATACATGAAGTAGTTCAGCAAGAGATTG
>JAVTVY010055902.1:0-30921 GCA_036873755.1 Hanleya hanleyi | reverse complement strand
AACGCACGTTCACCAGACATTACGATATTATGCGACACCAGAAAAATATACATGGGACTGAAGACGCCGAGGAGCCCGTTGAGGCAGATTCTGATACAGAGATTGATGAGAGTGCATCGACTGATACCGAATCCAAGATGGCTGACAGTCTATCTACTGATATGGAGAGCTTGACCTCAGAGAATCAGCCTTCATCCCAGGAAAGTGAGGCAGAACCTACCTTCTGGGATCGTATTGTGACAGCAGCTATCAATACTCACGCTGAAGCGATCGAGGACGCTGGAGAGGATAATTTACAACAGACGTACACCCAAATGCGCCCCCGCATCAGGAAAACAGCCATGGCGATCTATGAACAGTATACCTTACTACCGCTTGAAATGAAAGGGGACCCCACGCACAGGTCCATCGTGAAGACCAAGCGTCACTTGGAAGAGGATATGGGTTTACCACCCACAGAGGCCCTGGAAAATGCGATCAGAATGCGCAAACAACTGTTTCAGGACATGCTGCTCGAAGAATATCCAGGCCTGTCCGACGATGATTAGAATAAACGGTTCAGAATGAACATGACCGAAGAAGGAACTCTCTGAAATGGCGACTTCTGATTGGACAAGAATACATCTAACGGACAGAAACGAATAGGACAGATGCAAATGGCGGTCTCTGATTGGACAAGAGTCTTTCTTGAATTGTAAACATACCCAACGCGGCTCCCCCAGCGTGGGTATGTTATGATGGATGGGGAAAATAAAATATATGAAAAAAAAAACGTGTTGTTGTTGTTGTTCCCTCATGTGTCATCCTTGTTGTTGTTGTTTTCTCTCTCTCTCCGGTCTATATCATGGCGTCAAAACGTCTAGCAGGACCCATACAAGGACCAGTTTTCGACACCAGGTGACCACATCCCGACGGAATGGCCAGTTTTCGACACCGGATGTGCCGCCATCTTGAACATACGTGCCGCCATCTTGGATATGGCCCATAATGCACCGGCTCAAAATACTCGCTTCTGATTGGCTGAGAGCTCTGTGACGGATTTGAAATACTCGCTTCTGATTGGACGAGAGCTCCGCATTGCGTCTGCGCATGCGCAGAATGATATTCCTACCGCACCATCTCGACCCCAAATACCTTCATGTACTGCCCGAAAATGGCCACTTTCGCTACTACTCGTACCGATGACGTCACCGATGACGTCACAGATGACGCGACATCCCTCAAATCGGAATGTACACCCCGAGAACTACAAGATGACACCTTCCAGGACGCATTCGAACCGTGAATAGCCCATCTCGACCCAAAATACCTTCCTTCACTGCCCCAAAATGGCCACTTTACTTACTACAACCAACTGCGCATGCGCAGATTAACGCGACATGCATTCAAAACACACCATTCTGACTCTACCCCACACAAGCTTCACTTTGACACCTCACACGACCCATTCGAACCGTGATTAGCTCATCTCTAACCCAAAACACACCCCTACATAGCACCCAAAATGCCTGTTTTCTATACTACGACCAGACAGCGCATGCGCAGACTATTGAAACGGACGAACCATTAGTGTAGTCATGCTCCTCCACGAGAGCTTCAAAATAAGACCTCACTCTCGACCCCATTGGACCATTAGGGACTCACCAGACTCCAACATGTCCTGTCCGTATGGCCCTATACACCCATACAGCTGCAGTATAGGCCTATGGGTCACCCAGGCCTTGGTGACTTTTTTCAAAAATTTCACCGATTCGCACGGGGACACTTCCTATCATGTTCTAAATGACGAGACGAGTAAACGAGACCCCACAACCCTACCGCAAATGTATAGAAGTACGTTTCCCAGGGGGACAAACATTGATCCTATACCCTCAGTATGGGGCTATATGGGGTTCGGTGACTTTTTTCAAAAATTTCACCGATTCGCACGGGGACACTTCCTATCATGTTCTAAATGACGAGACGAGTAAAACGAGACCCCACAACCCTACCGCAAATGTATAGAAGTACGTTTCCCAGGATGGTCCTATACCTCCCATACCCCATAGGCATTTTCCCGTAATTTAGGATAAAGTCCGTATTCCGTATTTTTTCAGGAAAATTTTTACATACACCCACCCTGGAACTAGGGGGAGATAACTCTATTGATAGACAAGCCCCGTTAAGCCCGTCGACCTATATACCCTCATACCCCATATAGGCATTTTCCCAGGTTTTTCGATAAAGTCCGTTTTCCGTTTTTTTTTTTTCAGGAAAAATTTTACATGCACCCACCCAGCCATAAAATACCCCTACACATAGGCTTCACATGGATACCTCATAGAACTCCATCGGCCCATTAGTGGCTCCCCTAGCTCCCAAAACGTCTATTTCCATACCCTTGGGCCACCGCGCATGCGCAGAATGCCCATATGTCAACCCCACACCCAGTCCATTAGATGCCCCTTCATGAATGCTTCACATTGATACCTCACTCGACCCCATTGGACCATTAGGGGCTCCCCTAGCTCCAAAAAGGCTATTTTCATACCCTTCGGCCACCGCGCATGCGCAGAAGGCCGCTATTTCAACCCCACACCCAGTCCATTAGATGCCCCTTCATGAATGCTTTACATTGATACCTCACTCGACCCCATCGGTCCACTAGGGGCTCCCCTAGCTCCAAAAAGGCTATTTTCATACCCTTCCGCCACCGCGCATGCGCAGAAGGCCGATATGTCAACCCCACACCCAGCCCATTAGATGCCCCTTCACCTAAGCTTCACTTTGATACCTCACTCGACTCCATCGGACCATTTTATCTAGGGACTACTTTTTCTCCGCGGAAGCTTTTTCCCGAGACCGCATCACCGCCAGACATGACCGCATCACCGCGGATGAATACATGGAACTATTTTTGACCTGGAAAAATTGGAACTCTCCTGTGCTGGAGGTAGCTTCCTTGGTCACGTGATCGTCATTGGGAAACCCCCACTGGGGAATCCCCCTGGGAAACCCCGCCACAGTTCCCCCACAAATTTTACGCGGGGGAACAAATAAGTAGGTCAATGTGACTCGTAATGCTGTTATACTACTACTTGCCACATTACAGTGAGGACAAAGTATTTCGTCCCTGATGGAGCCCTTTTTGTAACGACCACGCTCAATACGCAGGGGATGAGCACTAATTCGCAACTTCCAAAAGTTTTTGTTGGAAACAGTTTTGGACATTCCGACAAAATGGCTTAACCAAAATGTATGTGTTCAATTTACTCATCTGCTCAATAGTTTCTTTCCATTTTTACAAAACCTTTTGAAAATATATTACAGTATAAATTTATTTTGAGGTATTCACAAACCTGGTTTTCCCATAAATGAAAACAATCTACAGTTTGTAAGAAGTTTGTTACATGATTGTACAGGATTCTTATGAGTTGTATATGTAAAACAATTTCTGAATACTAGTGATTGGTAATAATATCATACACATAACAATAATTATGACAATTGTTGGAAGAGAAATAATTAACAATTGCATCAGGTGTTATATCTCGAACTAGTTGTTATAAAAAGTATAGACAAGAATGTCCATATGCATTCGAGTCTAGAGGATGTCCATATCAATCGAAGAAATATGCAGAACCCATTGAAATTGAAAGGATCAGTATGATGGTTCTGGGGTAAATGCGCACAGTGCAAATTCTCTAGGAAAGACGTCTGGTCGTATGTTATTCCCGACATAGCTCCTTGTCTTATCAATGACGTCGAATAGGATGATACGTTGATATCGAGATATTTCTGGATATATGTCGTATTTTGGCCGTATGGAGTTGCTTGGAGTATTTATCTCATCAGCACTCACCGAGATACAGTTATTCTAGTTAGATTGAAATGACGAAAGGATTGACTTTATAGTCTCCATTTGCTGCTTTCGAGGTGGCAAGTCAAATTATCTACCAGGAAGTGGTTATAGATTGAAACACATTAATGCAATTGTACATTACCTGTCCAGTAGGTATTATAGACATTCGCAGTTCGCAATGTTTGAATGGATATTCGAAGTACTTCGTCCTAGAACTTGAGTATGACCTAACATAAATAAATTGTGGTAGATCTCGACAAAATTTCACGTTGATATCAATTCCGTTGAGTACGTATCAACCCTGACCGAATGCATCTGGTAAAATAGAACCCTCCATTTCAATACACCCGCTCATAGTTCTGAAAATGAGTCACTCCAATCTAAATCATCCCCAGCATCCTTAGGTACAGCTGCGTTGAAATTCACTATTGTTTAAATTGATACATTTTACGGAAAGTTGACGGTATTGCAAGTTATCAGTTTTCTCTGCATCGCGAGACCCTCTTGCGGCTATATTAACTGTAATTTGTCTTTTTCTATGAGGAAAGTTCCATCCCTTCGCATCAATTTGGCTTTAGCGTGTAGCCCAAGAAATAGGAACTCTTCTGTATTTGGTAGGGCCAAAATGCCAGGCAAGATTCCTAGTTATATGATCCTCTGTTACAGGTTTTCACCAGTTTGGATTTGGACGAGCGTGCATTTCTCTTAAGTTATAAACTTAACGTAACTCATTCGAATTTAATTAAGAAAGTTTTAACATCACTGCCGACATTAAACTTGACAGCCTGGTTCAAAGCTCTACCAGGCATTCACTACGTTCTGCTTCGCGCCTCTCCATTTAGCGCTGTCAGGGTCTCGCGGACTGTGCAAGAGTTGACCCGAGGGTAAAACTGTCGTCAGGGTAAACGAAAATGGCGACCGTCTAACGGGGCGAATTGATATCGGCCACTGTTCACCGATATATCTTTCAACAGCTCTACGATGAAATTGTAAATAGCTACCTTCAAACCAAGCGGCATTGGCGTTTGGAAATATATTGAGTAACTGTTAAGTGTATTTCAAGATAAATGTACGCTTTGTAATCAGTAAAACAATTAGATAGAGCCGTTCTTGGTTTCTGCAATAATCCTGCAAAAAAAAATGGCGAGACTCCTACAGCGGTATATGGAGCGTAGCGCAAAACACCCTGGGATAGGATGGTCTGGTCCAACCTCCCCACAGCGCATGCTCCATTTCGCAGGCTCCAATAACATCCCTGCCTCCAATAGCGGAAGTTGACCTTTACTACGTTGCTATGACGTATAGGGGAAACCAACCAACGCACGGTTCAGTTTGAATCCGACCAAACGACTCCTTTAGTGTTGCACATGAGCGAACTACTTTTCATATGCTCTGTCCAGATAAACAGGGAAAATTATCTCCAGATAATTCTTTTTAACGCTAGGTCAACGGAGGTATTATGCAGACTTGAAAAGTAATCAAAATTTTCGTTAAACATCTATTTTACTATATATGATGTCACTTCCGGCGATGTGCGCGAAGGCCCCGAATCCGGTCCAAAAATCTGACTGGTGGCTGGGGTGTTATTAGACCCCCAGCGAGGTGGTTGTCTGGTCCTGCCATGAATCACGTGATAGAGCTATTTGCCACTTCAAATATGGAGAGTTCCACTGTTCCACTATCTCAAAACTTCAGTATTAAATTCATTCTCAAAGAGAGCCGTGTCTACCTGCGGGAGTCTCGCGAGACGAGAATGTATTAAATTGAGTCTGTGCTACGAACGATGATATAGGTATCCATTCTCTGTGGTAGTGCCATCAATGATCTGACCATTCACCCAGAATACTTTCTTTTGATACTTTTAGTTTCAGCTTTGTTTCTCCAATAATTTTCGTACGATATCATCTATGAGACCAAACCGACACGGTATATCTCCTAACGTTACGTGCAGTATTAACTGGTTTGTGTTGTAAACAATTTCGAGCTGTTTTGGAAATCTGTTGTTTTGAGGACCTGTGGTTGAGAGTAAGCGCAAGACTTCGGTGTGCCAAGGAAACCTCCACGTTAAGAGGTGGATGAGCATATATGTGGGCATATTACCATCAAATCGTCACAGTTAGTGACGTCGGCATGTTGAATTACAACACGATTACGATTTGTGCTCTGATTAGAAGCAATAACACGAAAGCAACATTCTAAACCTTGCACATTGACGAATGACAGGAGTAACTCTCCCAAGAGCATCAGCGGACGTGGATAGCTAACTTGCACGCTTCGTTCTCATCAATCTTTTAGAAGTCATCCGATTTACCAAGGAGGCAGGCCGCCCTTTGGCATCGATCAGTACAAAAGAGGATTGATCGCTGGTGTAAGTCCTCCCGTATCTTCTGTTTATATAGATACAAATATCGTTAACCTGATGGAACTGAACCGTGACTGAAGCAAAAGCCGGAAACCTCCTAAACCCCCTCGCTGTTTTCGACACAAATATATCCGGGCTTGATGTCGTTATTAATTTAAAACCTACGAATCTCAAATTCTGTGTGCAGTTGGCTTCTATTTTCTAACACGCACGTCTTATTTACTACGAGTTAACAAAAGGTACATATATGGTATCGGTAGGCCTACCGGTAGTCTTTCGCATATTTTCAATACGGAGAGCGGAGTCCTGTCCCGTCCTACAAAGGAATGAGATTTCGATATTACCAAAATATAAAAGGGATAGAGCACATGCAAATGTATGCTGTATGTTTATAGAAGCAAAATTTGTCAGAATTGGGCGGAATTTCACGCACATTTCAGAGTTCATACGGCTGTTGACATTCTTTGAATTCATAGAAAATTAATTCAAGGAGCTGGAAAAACTTATCAAATCCGTATCGCTGATCAGTAGAATATGTTCTGCCGTGAGGGCTATCTGTAGTTTCCTTCAACTCTAGTGTGGGTGGATATATATCCTTCACTGAGTCATATGTATAGCGATTATCCACAGTGAAAAGTCTTTTTACCTCCGTCGATCAGACGGAGGTCTAGGAACGCAACGTGAAATCTCCCGCCAAATAATTGTCATATGGGGAACCCACGACTCATAGTATTTCCAATAGGGATCGTCATGGTTCCCGACGAAATCTTGCACTTTTTCTTTGGACACAATTGAAATAATGGGGTTCCCCATTGCAATGCATTGCAGTGGGCCTTGCTTCTGTAGTCGGGTTCCACCTCAACGAATTGAAACTCACAGCGAGGCTGAACCCAAATCGCTGAACCTCAAACGACGTTGCCAAATCAGGTCAGATTTCTCATCAATTTTCTCTCCCCCCCCCCCTTTGGCTAAACTACACCCGTTCTCTCCCTCTTTTCCCCATCAAACGAAAGCTTGTGAAAATCTAGGAGGCAGGAAATATTCCCTTTCCACCAGCAAACACGTTATTAGGCTCTATTTCCCGAAATAAAATTTACGGTGGGGAAGGTCACCAAGGTCGCGCAAACCAAGACATGTTGTTGTTTTCCATTTCCGGGTTTGTATTTTGAGTCATTTCTTGTTTCCAAGAGTGTTTCATTACTCCAGATCTATGCGAACATGTTCTATGACATATCATGTTCTAACGCAGGTCAGTCTCGTTCCATCGAACTATAGCCAATTAGTCGTTAAATCTATAGCCAATTAGTCGTTAAATCAATAACCGAACAAAGGGGGCGTGGTCCATATACTTGTAATGTTGTGTAAAACTGTAAAATGCATGTTTTATTTTTCGTTTATTTTTTATTTTGCTGCATGTTTGGGCGCGGAAAAAGTATCCGTAATGTTCCACTGATATATAACGTAGATGGCAAACCTGTCTCATAGTCTGTGAAACCCAAATTGTATGAAAATTCAACGCAAACAACATGTGCTATTTTTCTTTGTTTTTATTCAAAATTCATGTTTACTTTTGGGTCAAATTTATATTTCCATGCTTGATTGAGACTGGAAATGCATTGAAACTTCCACCAGCATGTCCCGTAGCCCATAAGACTTTTACGTGGTCTGCCAAATCAAAATTGTGCGATTTATCAACGCGCAGCACATGTACCAAATTCATGTATTTATTATGTAAAATGCAGGTTTGCTTTTTTCTGCAAATTCATATTTCCCTGCCTGTTTCAGATTAAAAAACCATTAGCAAAGTTTTGATAACATGTGGCGTAGATGATAAACCTGTCACGTAGTCCTTGAAATCCAAATTGTGCAAAAATTCAACGCAAACAACATGTACAATATTGTAGCATTTTTGTGTAATAGTCCGGTTGATTTTTGGGTCAAATTCATATTTCCCTGCCTGTTTCGGACTGGAAAACCATCAATAAACTTCTGCAAACATGTGCTGCTGCCCATAACAGTATCATGTAGTTCACAAGCCAAAAAACGTGTGATTCACAGCAACATGTCACATGTATAAGCTTATACATGTACAATGTCATATATGGCATGTTTACTTTTGAATTAATTTCATATTTCCAGTCATGGCATTTACCTGGAGAGCACTGAAAAACTTATGCAGACATGTGCCGCTGCCCAGTCCACAGACCACTAATCCTGCAATTTACAGCGACATAGCACATATACATGTACAATGCTTTGGCATATGTTTACCTTTAAATTTATTTCATAGTTCCAGCCATAAACTTGATGTAAGATACAATAATCTTCTGCCAACATGTTGTAAAGTCCATAAACCTGTCACGTAGGTCATGAAGCACATAAGCATCAGAGTCAGTGATTGGCCACAACCCCCCACCCCCTGATTCCTCAGGAAATAAACATTACGCATGTAATGATGACCGGCAGAGTGATACATGTGTCAATCGGTCAGACATTTTCAAGGATGCCCAGTT
The DNA here is from genome assembly GCA_036873755.1 of Hanleya hanleyi. Taxonomy (NCBI): domain Eukaryota; kingdom Metazoa; phylum Mollusca; class Polyplacophora; order Lepidopleurida; family Hanleyidae; genus Hanleya; species Hanleya hanleyi. The sequence goes on along the minus strand of JAVTVY010055902.1, from coordinate 22,205 downwards.
TTACCTCCAAACAACCATGCCGGACTTCATTCCTTCTCTCAGAATAATTGGATCTAACTTTTACAAAACCTGCAGCCCCCAATAGCTCCTGGATCTAGACCACATAAATGAAGGGATCTAGTTTATCGGTGCTATGGCAAAAATATCATGTAGAATGGGTTGTGTGGATAATATCAGATTCATGAAAGTTGAAGTCCTGCAGCATGCTCCACAAATATCATCAAAGGTCATACAACTTTCTGGTCTGCGCCAGTGTGGATCTATACTTGTTTTGGGTTTTTTTGTTTTTTTTTTACAAAATTATCTCCCTTGACCAGGTGAGGACTTGAATGTGTCAGAAATGATTTAGCTTCTAGAAACAAAGACTTCATTTCCTGAGTACCATGGTGTTATATATTGTTATGATTGGCTTAACTTTAGCTGCTGAAGATATTTCTAATTTGAGAATACTGGGCAATCATACTAAATTTATTTTCATAACTTCATTTATTTTCACAATAAGCAACATAATCGAGATTAGCAAGTGAAGTTTTACAACATAATATAATACGCATCATGGATCTCCTTCAGTTTAGTGTAGGCATATATACCCTTGGATATCTGTTACCCTGATTCAGTCATAATATTGTCTGTATTATATTGATGTCGACAAGGAATATACATAATTATTTGATAGTATTATTAATTGTATGTTGTTTATGATTAACATGAACTTTTTATTCGCTGGAATCCAGCCATTTGTTCCATATGGGCAATATTCTCATAGCCATCACCATTCAATATGAATGTGATACATGTACAAGTCCATGGTAATTGATACATTATGGTGAAGGTGACCTGTAACACCAGTATACAAAATTATTCTGAGCTCATTGAATCCGCACATGATGCTGAGACAGATCAGAACGAAGTGTCGGTAAAATCAGATGTGTTTTGTAGAGAATTCTGTCAATGAGGATGCTATACTGTACACATACAAAATATGAAGTGTTGATGTGTAGGGCCTATAGCATAAAATCACAAGCAAGTTGGTAAAACTAGGCACACAGGGTCTCATTTCTGCCGCTAACGTGTTGATTTGGGTGGGGGTGTCCTCTCATGGGGAGGTGTGGGTGGGAAGGGGCCTAATGTCTCAAGCAGTATTCCAGGTTTCCATCAATATACTCTATTCCATACCCCAATATTTCAAGCACGTGAAATCAAAGAAATATTATTTGCGGGGAATGTGACTTCCACATCCCTAGCTGGACATGCTAGTGGGGAACCGTCAATCTCACGTTAATTAACATTGGTGAAGTTCACGTCAACAAATGCAAAATTGAGCTTGGCATCCGGCCCTATATTATTTATTCAGTGACGTACTATTCCCCTACTGACCCTGTTGCCTCAACGGAGGTCTTTGCGCTCATTCAGCGCTTGTTCCTACGAAGTAGGCTACAGATCGCAAATTGTCCGGTAATGAGTGAGTCCATCCGAATCCTTTCGTCGGCAAAATAAGGAGAACCGTTAACATTAGAACCTTGATTTTTGGCATGAACGTGCATTAGGGCATTGTTACCATCAAGTTCTCATCTGAAATAATTCCGATTATAATTAGATTGATAATTAACACTTCAGTATATTAGATATACATTGTGTATGTAAACTGTATCCTATTCCACATTGGCCACACCAGGCTGGAGCCTTCAAATTCAGGTCAAATTATCCACAGCTAAAAATACCCTGTCCCATTGCACATGGCCCTGAGGTTAATCTTAAGTACTGCATATACCCTCAAACTATGGGCGGCCATGTATGTCAAAATTACCAGCTCGGGTTGTACAGCTTAACTCACAACAGAAAACGTATCTAACGATATAAAGCGTCAGTATAAACGCTTATGTCATCTTTTTGTAAACAAGGATCCAAACTTTAAACGCATATTTCATCTCTCTCCAAACGATAATACAAGCGAACTCAGAACAAACAGTATATTTCAGCACGTACAACGTATCAGAGAACGAATGACCTCTTTCAGAACGTACTTTATAATCGAGGAGGCGCTCGGCAGACGGGAGACCACTCGAGCGCCTCTATCTGCTTCTCCCCCACATTTTGAGGGGGTGGCTGTCGTTTGCATGAGCGACTCATAGTAAGGAGTCTCACAAGATGAGAATGGCAAGTCCATGTAAACATTTTTGTCTGATATCTGAAGTTCAAAACTTTTGGTACCCTTTATTGCTATGGAAAGTAAATTATTCCGCGAGTTACCTTGATATTACCTGGACAAGAATGTGATCTATGTATGTCGATTGACATAGGTAGGGGCCCAACGATATGGTAAAAATGATCAGAAAGAGACAAAGTTTCGAAGTTGTACGGAAAACTATAAACCGAGATATATATATATATGACCGGGACAAGAGTTTAGTACGTGTACGACGGACATGTAAGGACCATAAATGTGGGTCATTCTTTCATGTAAGCAGTCCCGAGAGAGCTGGTGCATACATGTACATGGAGATGGCAAGCCAGGGGCCTTATTCTCAAAGGCTTTGTGAGGCCTAAGAGACACATAACCCATACTTAGTCATCTTCACATACTACACTAACGTTCCAACACGTGTAGTGTTAGACTTGGGTAAGCGAAGATGATACTTAGTGTCCTCGTAGGGAAAAGGTTGCTATTGACGAACACCTCGGAATTTGACTCTCAAGTTAGGGGAGGTCTGTACCTCCCGTAAACCGCTCTTAACACTAACAGACGTCTCTTGCGTGGACTGTTTGCTCGCGTTATTATCTGTATACTAATAAATATTCATAAAAATGACTTACGGCAAAATAAGGAGAACCGTTGACATTAGAACCTTGATTTTTGGCATGAAGGTGCATTATGGGACTGTTCTGAGCTGACCTACTTATGATAAAAATTTCTGGTGATTTTTGATGAAAATCACTGGTGATTCTGACTTGGGAACTGGGGGGGGGGGGATTTCCAAGAGTTCAGTTCACGTCGGAGTCCTAAAGCCTACCCTACTTCGTAGGTCCTGTGACGTTAGTCACACTGCTCATGTTTAATATACTGGCTGTTAAATATTTTGCTCACAATTAATAGCATGTTTACTCCGATACACAATGTCTACTGGGGATGAAGTGCCCAAGTACATTCTTCCCTCCAGGTTCCTATAGCACAGGAGATAATGATAATCAGAGCTAAACCTTCTGAATGTGATTCTAAATCCTGGCCTGAACATATAACACTAGCTGAGTAAGAAGGAAACACAAAGATCGACCCTTAAAACGGGTCACATTTAACATAAAATAGTAGTATAAATGGGTGGGTGAAATTATAAGTAGACCAGGCTGAATCGTTCCACAGGAGAGAAGCTCAGCAGAATGGAGGAAAGAGATCATTCTTCGTTATCTTAGTATATCTTACAGCATCAACCGACAGCTCTTGTGTGGAAGAGATTAAACTTGCAACGATTACATTCAGATGTCAAACTCATAGAGTTTAAACCCTATAAGTCATAGAGTGGGCTAAATCTGAACTTGATAGACAACATCAGAAAGCGAACGCTCGCACACCATCATCAGCCGGAAAAAGAAATCAGAAATATATACTCTTCTCCACGATTTGTGTGAAGACAACTAAAACGTGTGAAAGGGAAACAACTGAACATTTTCTAACATGTAAGAAGATATTACATACACGGTGGTGACATTTGCATACTTCCGGCCTGATGTTACTTTGACGACGATGGGATGCCGATGGTATACATGTATATCCTGCATGATTATGGTAAAACACATTGCTAGCTATTTTTTTGGTGAGGAAACTTCAATTATACTACTTCAACTACGTCTTATACATGTATAGATAAAATATGTTCTAAGACACTCTCTTAACGAGACGTTTTACATAGACTTATGAGATAATGGTCCTTGGTCAGTCCATACTATACTTCTACCACGTCTTTTACTTGTACATATACAATATGTTTCTAAGACACTCTCTTAATGAGACGTTTTACAATAATAACTAATATACCAATATACGATGAAAGTCGTAGGTCCGACTGGGAGAAAAAAAAAGTATATAGATAATTAAGTTGTTACGAGGAATCGAAGATTACATCGACCGCACTCACAGAGAAATCTTTATTTATTCCGCTCAACCCAGGGCTAGGGGCCATTTGAATATTATGTGTTTTCCAAACGAATAGTCACAATAAAAGCGTTACTGAGATGCACACTCTGGAAAACGACTTGGAAATTCATTTGAATAAAGAATAAGTTATCATGATCTGATGTAAATAACATCATCTGACACCACTGAGTTCAGCTTTATAAACGGCTTCACAGAGAAAGTACACATATACCAGCAATTGTTGCTAAATAAATAATAATAATAATAGTTGTGGGTCCTACTGGGAGTTGGAAAGTGTATTGATAGATAAGTTGTCACGATGAATCGAAGACTATCCACCTCACCCCACGGAGAATTATCTTCTGCTGTGGCAAATGGCAAGCACTTTACGAGGATATGGTGAGTGAAGTCCCTGATATAGAGTTCGTGAAGAGTCATGGTAGGATTGCGAATATAGCTGAAATGGAACGCGATAAAAGAGAAAAATCAGATTATGAGATTGACTGCGAAGGAAGCATACATAAAAAGGAGATAGTTAGAAATAAAAATAATAGTCAGTGATCAGGATTTTATGCAATGAACATTATCATGTCTTGCTGACATCATAGAAAACTGTTGACCGTTTCTCTCTTGTAAGAAACCATCTTGTTTTTTTTGTTTTTTTTTTCCTATTTTTATTTCCTACACATTTGGAATATATGCTAACTGTCATACGAACTAGGTCTTTCAATTATTGATGCGAAAATTCTTTTACGGACGACGGCTAAATATTGAATGTCGGATCTGACTTGCTATTTTATTGATAGGCGGTCATAGATCCTCTCATTTTGGGAGAAGGCGACGTGACCGTGACCAGTATGGCCGTGACGGTTTGTGACGATTAGAGCGCCTGTCCTGTATGGTCAGGCGCTTGATGTCATAGACGATGTGATCGTGTCGGTTAGAGGGCCTATCCAGTATGGCCGTGACGATTAGAGCGCCTGTCCTGTATGGCCAGGCGCTTGATGTCATAGATGATGTGATCGTGTCGGTTAGAGGGCCTATCCAGTATGGCCGTGACGAATAGAGCGCCTGTCCTGTATGGCCAGGCGCTTGATATCATAGATGATGTGATCGTGTCGGTTAGAGGGCCTATCCAGTATGGCCGTGACGATTAGAGCGCCTGTCCTGTATGGCCAGGTGCTTGATGTCATAGATGATGTGATCGGGACGGTTAGAGGGCCTATTCAGTATGGCCGTGGCGATTAGAGCGCCTGTCCTGTATGGCCAGGCGGTTGGTGTCATATACTACCTGGTCGTGTCGGTTAGAGGGCCTATCCAGTATGGCCGTGACGATTAGAGCGCCTGTCCTGTATGGTCAGGCGGTTGATGTCAGAGACGATGTGATTTTGTCGATTAGAGCGCCAATCCAGTATGGCCGTGGCGGTTTTTGACGATTAGAGCGCCTGTCCTATATGACCAAGCGGTTGATTTCATAGACGACGTGGTCATGTCGGTTAGAGGGCCTATAACTGCTGCATCGAACCAAGACTCAAGGAAGAATCATCTATGCATGTTTTTGGACATGCACTGATGAACAAATTTGGGTATATAAGCAAAACTGGCGATGTTCATTTGATGTAACATGTCTCCTGGAACTGTTAAAACAATGTCATTCCTGACCAAAAAGGGATCCCTGGGTGAAAACCTTTAATAACACCTCCAGTGTGCCCAGGCCCAACTACTATCAAAATCTCTCCCTCCCCCACCTCAACTTTCCCCACAAACCCACCAAGGTAAGAAGATCCACCTACGCCCATCTCCTCCAGGATTTGCTAAAAGCCATTCGTGCATTTGGATACGGCGACTGAGCCATTCGTTCGAGTTCACCGACTGTGTGCCGGTGGCGGGGTACAATAAGTGTATAATAGCTTTAGTTGGGGTGTGGTGAAGGGGGGGGGGGAGAGGACACAGTGACGATTTCCACCCTTAAGCAAATTGCTTGAAATTTTTTGGTTCATGCATTTTGGTTCAAGACATAGCAAACTTACATTGATTGCTTGATCTGCAGACGTCAAGTTGACGGGTTGACGGATGTTACATTTAATAGAATTTGTTACCATTCCTATAGAACTTAAAAGCAATGTGCTAATACATTGAATCTTCAGCTAACACCAATCACTTCCATAAGCGTAATGGAAAGTCCACAAATTGAGCGAAAACACCGCCATCTAGAATTTTTCCATCACATTGTCTGTTCTCTGATTGTTATTTATATAATAGGTACAGAAAATTCCGAACTATTCTCTCTTAGTGATGAGTGCAGTTTTCCAAATAACAATAATGGATTTCTTACCGGAAGAAATGTTGGCAAATGTTCTTTATTTAACAGAAAATGTTTCTCTTGTCTGAACTAACGCCTTGAAATCTCCATTTGGACAACCTTGGATTTCTTGAAATATGGTGTTGAGGGTGGATTTCTCCGAATAGGACTTGTCGAAAGATGGAGGCAACTGTCCTTCAGAATTTGATTAGCAACTCCCCTCCGCCATCACCACCCGACAACCAAATTAGCTTGGTGAATGGACAACAATAACAGGGAAGACATTTATAACCGCGTAGTCACATATAGCACAATATGGTGGTATCAAAGTTCTCTCATAATTTTGTCTGGTTTTTGTCTGCAGTTGTGAAATCTATAAGTAATAGCTGGGTCAGGTTAACCAAACGCTGTAGTTGTATTCTGCTCTTATTATAAAATGTACATTCACTGTTGTCTTCTTTTCATACGTGAGCTTATCTAAGATATATACAGGAGCATTTGATATAAAAGCTGTAATAGTTACTTAGATTATAAAGACAGATGGCTCACTCTAGCTCATAGGCTTACCCATGACGATAAAGCACTATCAGGCATTTGATGTAAGTGTCCTATAAATGAACAGACGATGAAATATATGACGTGGTTCCGTCTAGACTCACGACTAATATCACTCAGTTATACATGGGATAAATACTTTGACATTTCCCATTTAGAGACTGTCTTCCAGAGACGATAAGAGATACACAGGTATCCATATTCATACGGGCATTTTCTTTTTTCAATACTTGACTGGTTTTATAGACGCATGGTGAAAGTGAAGTCGAGGATCACGTCAAGTTTCTAATTCCACGTTCGTCGTGTATGGGTACGTAAAGCCTATCATCTGACTATCCTATCCTCACTGATCCGTTATTATTTTTCATTCCAAAATATTGAATATCGCTTGTTCGAACATATCACATCTTGCACATTCAACAAGATAAACTGTTACCATCTCATCGTGGACACAGTGACATAACGTTCAACCCACTGCAGACATCAATATGACGCCAAACATGTGCCACCCCACCACTGATACCAAAGGTCCATCTCACCACTGACACCAATGGTTTACCCCACCGCTGACACCCAATATTTGCCATCCCGCTGGGGTTTTTTTAAATATGTTCCATGCCACTACTGTCAACAGATATGTTCCAACGCGGATGATCCAAAATAAAAATCCCATCCTACTACTGGCACATAATGTGATCAAGCTCAGTACAGACACCACATTTGTTCCGTGTCACTGCTTACACTGCGCCACCAGATATTTCTTACACTCCGCAGAAGAAAGGATGCATACAGACGGCAAATGTCTTATATCATGAATAGGATATCTGATGCTTTATTTCACATTTTAAACGAAATATTTTGCTGGCAACCAATATGTTCCATCCTATAGTTCATAGCAAATATATTCTATACCACTGCTAACAGAGACTGTCTTCCATTCAACTGCTGACACCAAATAAATTCTACATAAATAAACATGTACCATGACTGATTGATATATGGGAAGAATCATGCGTGTCACGCATGTGAATCATATGTATCACGTGCCTGACATCCCACTTATGTATCTTCATGATTTTCATATAAGATGCATGTGAGAATCGCATGCGATTCAAATGTGATGATGAAATATGGCACTGGCTATACATACATGAGCTTGTATTGTCAAGTGAAAGTCTTCCATAGCAAAAGTTAAATTGCAAAAGCTAGTGCATTTGTTAAAAAGTTTCTCACACGTGTGTCTGATGCTAGGGAAGGAGATCACATACGATTCACCTAAGGTGTAACTCTGCCACTGCTAGTTCCAAATATGTTCTATCCCACTGCTGCCACCAACTATGTTCTATCCCACTGCTGCCACCAACTATGTTCTATCACATTCCAGACAACCTATGATTTCTAGATCACCACTGGCATCCAGTATCTCGTAATGAACAGCTGTAATCAAATGTAATGTATATTTCCTCACTCTTGTTGAAAAGACTTGGTATTAAATGAACCAGATAGTACTGAAATATATTCAGCTGTTAAAACATACTCATCTTTCCGAATCACCTTGCTGACACTCATTTGTTTGATTTATCGAAGCTATGGTGAGAAGTGAACTTTAATCGCAAATGATGGGTTTCAGTTAAACACGGAGGATTACTGTGTGGTTACATCTCTCGAAAAAAAATCTCGTTTCTCTCCATGTCAAACCAGCACGTCCAGAACGCATAAATCTTTTAAAATTCCCCACTCTGAATCGCTTGATCAAGAAAATCGATATGGGTACATGGATAATTATAGCACTGTTCCACGAGGAATGACTTAGAACACAAACCCAGGGCGAGTGCGTCTATCGAAAGATGCTCTATTTCATAATATAATAGACATCAGCTGTTGTAATATTTACGTTTATGAATAAATTTATATTTTTATCGATTATTTACAACAAAAACATCCATTGAATAATTTGTGGGATTCAATAGCTTTGGTATTATTCTGCTATACTGTATATTCGAGAAGGCAGTTCAGAATTTTCTCTGTTGATGAGGCAAATCAGTATCAAGTTTTCTAAGGATAATTGACTGCTTGGAAGACGATACAAGGAATGACATGGCTGATCTTCAGACGGAGAAATTGAAGACCAAACTACATAGGCGTCGGAGGAAGACGCTACACGGTCAAAATACGTCGTTTTTATTAGACAACCCTCGTCCATGAACTCATTTCAATGTTTAATGGGAAGAAATCAATTCGTTGACAGGGTGGACTCGAAGTGATTTGAAAATCTTCATGGTGAATCGTACTACCCATTGTGCTCATCTGCTGCGGAGCATGACACATCTGAAACATTGTGGCTCTTCATTAAGAGATATGGTATCGTTTGTGATAAAAAGATTTTTTGTACACACTGAGAGAAAAGGGGGGATTCCCCATGAAGCTCGAAAGGGTATCTAGTCGTTAAGGACCATGGTTCTCACATTGGTTCCCCCGGTTTCAGAACGATTCCTCACGGTGATTCACTATGATGCCTGAAAGGGTATCTGGCAGAGACAAGATGCTCAGCAGATCAGTTATGTTTCCACAGGCTCTCGACAAGATAGCCTTTATCTCCTAAACACGTGCCTGTGGAATCTTTGGCGCATACGTGTGCTTGACATTCCTTCCGCCTGTCTGCTGTTGAAATTGACCTTGATTGGAACAAGTAAATTCCACGTCAATCTTTAGTGTCTTCGTGCCATCGATATCAAAGATTACATCAGGTAGAGTTATTGTCATTTCAAGAATGATTTTCCAAAACTTCCAAATTTGATAGTGGGCCAACGGTATCCTTCATCTTCTCGGATCAGCATACCTGAATATGTGCACCGATGAATTCTGAATGTGAACAACAACAATAATAACAACAACAACAACACTGGTTTGTTACTATCCACACATGGAAAGATACTAATGTCAAATTGGTTGAGTTATTTTAATTCCCCCCAAGACTGTGAACATCAGTGGACGTTATCAAACTATTGAGGCTGTTGTTCACATTCATAATTGTTCAAAGCATGGACAGAAAAAGCGAACCACAGTGATGCCCAAAGGCATAAACAGGATTCCATTCAACATCGAGAGGATTCCCATGGTGAGCCTTCCGCTTCCCCTAGGGAAATCCTCATGATTCACTAGAGCATCATGTTGACTCACTTGCTGGATTCTCTGTAAGACATCAATACGATTCACCTATGTCTCTCCTTGCAATGGGTACGGCGTAACACGTTGGGCACACCGATTCTCGCCAGATCACCGAAGTTAAGCAACGTTGAGCTCGGTTAATACTTGGGTGGGTTGATTAGTCTCAAGGATAATAGGAACTGTGGGCACTCTCGTGTTCTGGCACATGTAGGCACCGTCGTGATATTACTGAGAAAATGTTGAAAACGACGTTAAATCCTACTCACTCACTCACTCACTCTCCTTGCAATGTCTCTCATTGGTACTCTAAGAGGCATGTTTTGAGTTTTTCGTGCACTTCTGTGTGGTACAAACAAATGGCTAATGAGAAAAAGGCACGCATCGACAATAGAATACGGGTATCTGTCAGAAGTAGGACAGCTGTGGGTGGTTCTTCATGGAGACATTTGTGACAAAACAAAAAGACCCCACATGTATTTAACTCCTAACACACACTGCGTGAAATGGTCAAGTTTCCAATTCCATGACCCGGAATTGGAACTTGGCCCTTCACGCAGTAACACCTGAACAGTTCAGCTTGTATAGTTGCACCGATACATTAGGACTGTATCTGGTGAGATCATACGCTGGTGAAATTCTCCCCAGTCCTGACCTTGATAGTATTGGCGCTTTGTTTGCTCGCCCTTTCTGTGCTCTTGCCTGTTTCGATCCTAACTACGTCTTGTTCGTCTTCGGTTGTGTCCACATTAAATTCCACACCACCACCACCACCGTCAAAGACACACACATTCTCCTCCTGCTTCTGGTAGCCCATATAATTCCAGGGACTAAGCCAGTGATATTTTAGTGGTTGATGATGGTGCATGGGTTAGTTCTTCTGAGCTTTTTTCTCTTCCGTACCCCCCGTGGGGAGTCTATTACCGGTTGGATCCATTGGTGCCAGTGACAACCACCTTTCGTTGTCTGTCGGTGTGTTGAAATCCAATTATTTTTGCATTATATCTTCCATACCAAGTACCGTTTCGAGTTCAACTTTTCCACAATAAAAGTTATCTTAGCTGGGTTAGGTTGACGCCGTCTGAGATCAGGTTAGAGGGGTTGGGTTTGACGCTGTCTGAGATCAAGTTAGCGGGGTCAGGTTTGACGCAGTCTGAGATCTGGTTGTACCAAATTATGGGTCACCTGTCATTTCGACCAACAACATTTCATCACCTATCTTGATATCTCACTCATGTGCGCATTCAATATTTTACTTCGATTTCTGATAATGTACAGTTTGCATGTGAATAATAACATCGTCGACAACGGCTACGAAGCTTTTCATTCCATTATTCGTCCATTGTCCGATGAACTCGTCTTAAGAAGAACTGAGCCCTAACGGCAAGCGCAAACAGCGATATCGCTCACAGAGGGAATTAAACGTTCTCACATCCGATGACTCGTCTGATAGCTCAATGATGAGCATCGAACTGGCCCATTCGGAGGGTCAATCTCAATATAACAGTTTCCAGATCAAACTATTTAGCTGCAAAAGGCGCGAAACGATATCATTGCCCGCGTGACGTTGCAAGGAACCATTTCTGCAATGCTGTATTTTTTTTCATCCACGTACATTTACAGGAGATGACTTCAGTTTGCGAATTGTTCATTCAACTCCGAGACAAGAACAACTTCAGATTCATTTTGAGTACTTTACCACCTTTCCGATTTGTGCCATATTGCCAATGTTAAAGTATTGCCCGGTGTCTAACCTTGGCCCGACGTCACGTGGACAATGACGTCGATTCGCACCTTTCACGGCTAGAGAGTTCGATCTCGGGACGTCCGTATTATGATGATTGCAGGCGTTTCCATAATTACGATTATCGCTAAGCTGGTCGCGCGGTTTCAAAGTTACCTTCCGTGAGGGATGAAAGCCAGAATTGACGTTCATCTGATGAGAAAGCAATCATACATTCAATCATCAATCTTAATACTCAAATAAAAGAGACCTTTTGGCGAGGAATGTTGGGAGAATGGTGACATCGCTAGATGCTTCTGTGAGGCTTGCTAGTTACTGCAGTAGTCGCCTTGACGCCATTTATCTGGACAAATGGCGTCATTGCTTTCGGCGGATACACAATTATCACAACGGCTGGTTTTAGTATTAACGTTTCTGTTGTCTGACCCTGTCCTTGGATTGCCAGATGAATGTTGTTCGCGGTTGCTACTTGCAGAATGAAACCCTTTGTCGCCGTTTGAAGAATGGTGCTGCGGCTGCTGGCAGAATGGTGTTTCATGGATTTCTGTCACCGTGTCCTTCGTTGAACGGCACAGACATCAGGTTGACTGGGTCCGATACTTGCATCGTCTTCAGTTTTGTGAATAGTCCTAATTTTGGCTTAATCATAAGGCCTTTTTTTGAGTGAGTCCCTTCCCCCTCCCCCCCCCCCCAACATTGATCAGGTTATCATCTTGGGTTGTACGTTCGCCCCATTGCCGGTATCTGTCCATGTATCGAAGACACCAATGACCTTCTCAGAGAACCGAGAGAAGGATTTACGCGCATTTGACTGCTTCCTGCTTAGAGTTTCGCCGTACATGAATAATCAAGTTCACGTGATTTTCGAACTCGCTCCATGCAATGGAGATATATGGAGTGGGCCATATGATCCATCTTTAGACTCCTAGCACCATGTACTATTTTTGTGGAAGAAAAGGGGTGAACAGCTGCGCGGGGGATGAACAGGTGTGTGTGTTGGGGGGGGGGGGGGGAGACAGATCCCAGACTGGTTTTAGATGGATTGAGCACAGTACTATTGCAATGGTACATTAACCGTCCCTCTCTAAACGCCGTATTTGGGGTGTATATAGTCTACTCCATCAGCGACTTTGATCTTAGACTTGCACGCTCAACTGCCATCAGTATTGTAGAAGTCATCTGATTATACCAAGAAGACGAGCGATAGCTATCGATCGCGCCAATGAAGGATTGTTATAGGTACCGGTACTGGTCATATTAAGTTCATCCGGATCTGTTCGTATAGATACAATGATAAGGGTGATCTAACTGGGCCCTCACCGAAACAATAAACTAGAAAGCGGGTATTCTATATTACATAACTAAGAATGTACCTCACCTTTATACCTGTGCGTTTAGTGGCATAACATTAATCAAGTTTGAATGCGTTCATCATGTAGTTCGGTGGAAAAAACATGAATCGTATCTTCGCAGAGAGCCTGCTCCAACTGAATGAAGCAAATTAAATATCCATAAGACACATTTGTACAAATAGAACATCTAGGAATAACATATCGATTATCATTCCAGCAATGAAAGTATCTACCATTTACCTAATGAGGTCGGAAGTCCGCACAAGTAAGTTGCTGTGTCAAACAAAGTGATACCTTAAGGTTGAATCCGACTAATGATTCGAAATATACTCGATAAAATGCAGCTGAATTCAATAGAAAGCTTCCTCTTAGATGCCATCATTTTGGAGAACTGGAATGTAAATTGAATGTCATCTACCCACAGTCAACAATGCCACGCGTTTTCCATTATCTTATTAAATAATTAAGCATCGCCATTCCCAGAGAAATGCACTTATTTGTACGTCCACAATACTAATGTAAATCTGTTATATTTGTCAGAACTATGGCGAAAGGATGGTTAATACTGTAGTAGGTGTATGTCAGCCACTCCTTCTGCTCTCTATCTCATACAATATCACTCAGCGTCAGTAAGAACAGTGCAATAAAAGTATATCCTAATTATATCCAGGAATTTAATCGTGCGCCCCACAGTTTAGCCAAAGTACCTTTCCTATAGGTATTACAGACTTGGTCTCCTAAATACAGATGATACGCCCCGGCGTATACCAAAAGGCACGGAACCACAGTTACCACCATATTGAGATTTCCGACACCCCTCCATCTCCTGTCACAGACGGTGGATATGTCATTTCCTACTATTGATACGAACTGTGTTTCTTCTCACTACTGATACCAGTTATGTTTCATCCAGTTACCAAATACATCCTACTTTTGACAAACATCCATCCCACTGCTAACACCAAATATGTTCATTTCACTGCCGACATCAATATGTTTCATTCTGTATTGCTAATATATGTTGTTCCTTCTCACTACTGACACCAAAATGTTCCATCTAAGCGCTGACACCAAATATATTCCATCCTACTTCTGACACCAAATATGTTCCATTTCTGTATTGATACCAAACGTAATCACTCTTACCGCTGACACTAGTTTTCTCAAATATATTCCGTCCCACTACTCTGAAAAATATGTCCCTACATTGATGACACCAAAAATATATGTATTCGCTGCTCACACGCTGCCACCAGATATCTCTTACATTCCCCATACAAGATCGCTTGATATGAACAAAATAATATATCTTACAATATATCACGAAGAGAGTATCTGATTCAACTAGATTGTGGATGAATATGTGTGTGGATAAAAAATTATTACAGAGTGTATTACCGGGCGTTGATATTGACTGAATTACTCTGATGCTCCAATATGCGGCTCATGAACCAGGGACATCAACTCGATATATTAGAGTTATATACGGTGGATTAGACTAACGTAACATCTCCTATCAGGGAAATCTTCTGCCAAGACAGCACGTCCAAATTACATAAATCTTTGAGAATGCGTTAGTCTTAAAGAGACGATTCACAAACTGAGAGGCAAGATAATTATACTATCACCCATGAATGACTACCGTATATATCGAGTTTCCGACATACCTTTAGCACCGTGCAAGATTTGATATAGCCCTTCTCGGACGAACGTGTGATTAATCAATTCCAATTAATGATTGTCCTTCACAGTCCCTTGAACACATTAGTCTGTTAAATGAGATGAAGATCTCCAAACTATTGCTTATTCTTAGTACTGTATTTATACATTATTTTTAGCATATGTTGTTATGGAATCTGTAAATGGGTTATGTTCCCGTGGGTCATTCTTTGAAAGAAATAAAAAGTAAATAAACAAAAGAGACATTTCGGAATATCATAATATTCCAATACGTTTAAATTACCAGCGTGAAATGCTCAATTTATCAAAACATTGTGTCACATGGTTCGAGGAGTATATCTCGTATATTTGGGAGTGAGTGAGTGGGTAGTAGGGTTTAACGTCGTGTTCAACCTTGTTTCAGTCATATCACGACGGTGCCTTCATGTGCCATAACACGAGAGTGCTCACAGTTCCTATTACCCTGGACACTGATCAGCCCAGTCAGTACAGCACCCGGTCACCCATCCGAGTATTGACCGAGCTTAACGTTGCTTAACTGCTACATTAGGACACCTTTGAGGTTCTAAGCTGGAACAGGGTCAATAGACAGTGGAATATGCCAATACCCGACCATGAGTCGATTTAGCCCAATGCGAAGCCCATGTATCGTCGAAATAGAAACATATTCCAAACTATTATTCCATGTGCATGTTATATATACGCCCATACTTCAGGCTTAACTCGATGCCCCTGGGGCTAAATTCGTAACGTCAAGTTTTCTCTTTGAGCCAAAACTGATAACCCAAGCTAGTTTTAACGAGGAAGGGACAACACAGGTAAACTGAACATTCTTCGCCAATCAGCATCAGTAGTATACAAAGCGTATTTAACTTCATTTTGACCCCGGAAATTTGCATATTTTGTGGAGGTCACGTGGAGGTAGCCAATCAGAATCGCGTATTGTGTCACATGGGGTGTGGTGGATGGGTGGGTGGTGGATGGGTGGGTGGTGGGTTTAAGATGGCGGCCGGTGTGAGTGAGTGCAAGTGTGGTGGATGGGTGGGTGGTGGGTTTAAGATGGCGGCCGGTGTGAGTGAGTGCAAGTGTGGTGGATGGGTGGGTGGTGGGTTTAAGATGGCGGCTGTGGTGGATGGGTGGGTGGTGGGTTTAAGATGGCGGCTGTGGTGGGTGGGTGGGTGGTGGGTTTAAGATGGCGGCTGTGGTGGATGGGTGGGTGGTGGGTTTAAGATGGCGGCTGTGGTGGATGGGTGGGTGGTGGGTTTAAGATGGCGGCCGGTGTGAGTGAGTGCAAGATGGTGGTGGATGGGTGGGTGGTGGGTTTAAGATGGCGGCTGTGGTGGATGGGTGGGTGGTGGGTTTAAGATGGCGGCTGTGGTGGATGGGTGGGTCGTGGGTTTAAGATGGCGGCTGTGGTGGATGGGTGGGTGGTGGGTTTAAGATGGCGGCTGTGAAAGATGTATTCATCCGCGGTCATGTCTGGCGGTGATTCGGTCGCGGGAAAAACCTTCCGCGGAGAAAAAGTAGTCCCTAGATAAAATGGTGCGATGGGGTCGAGTGAGGTATCCAAGTGAAGCTTAGGGGAGGGAGCATCTAATGGGCTGGGGGTGAGGTTGACATATCGGCCTTCTGCGCATGCGCGGTTGCCGAGGTGTATGAAAATAGCCTGCGCGGAGTATTATACAATCGGATAGCTGTTGTCGTGAAAAAAACAACAAGTTTAGTAATGTTTATATAGTTTATTACCCCAATGTTACATCATACCCAGGCTGAGGGGAGCCGCCCTGGGTATGTTTAGTATGTTCACAGCAAAACAAATTGAAATATCAAACACCATGTTTTATTATTTAACACATTGTCACATTAGGTACAAGTGTTTACTGAGCTCAAGTCAGCGAGCAGCATGTAGACATAGAGTGTGTGTACAGCATGATATTCATCAGTGCACGGGTGACGCATTCAACCGATGGGGGTGATCGGTCAGCTTGGTCAGGAAAAACGTGACATTGGTTACCCTCTCTACCACCCGTTGACTATGCGCCCATCTCAAGGCATCCACGGTGTCCGGTATCTCCAGCATCGTCTCTAGTGACCCTCGGTTAATGATGGTGACCGGTTGGTCAAACACATGGTTGTTGGCACTGGGATAATAATACTGTAACTGGTCCGTCTTTTTGTGACGTAAGATGTACCCGAAAGCGACATTCAATGTAAAGGCCGTAGTTTGATCATTGAAGATGGCTTCCACGTAGCTGCGTAGACAGGTGCGGTTGGTCAGTGGGAAGTTGTAGATATCTTGAGGGTGGAAACAGTACCGTGTCATGGACCAATGGCGCCGATCGATGTCACTGATTGGATGGTTGTCCTGTAAGAGATCGCTAGGAACATTTATGGGCTCCACCAGAAAATGTTCGATGTTGTCAAGACTCGAAACCGTAACGCTGGGGTCCGGCTGGATATTCAGGCTTTTCTTAACTGTGGGTATAGGCGGGCTCTCCTTCATCGCATCACCAGTGGCGTTCGTCTCCCCGGGCTTATCTTCACTGGATCTCACCTTCCGTGGCTCCTCTTCAGTAGGAAGTTGTCGTTCATGCTCATGGGCATGAATCAACCGTTGGTGTCGCAGCAACTGGCTGCGTCGTTTGAAGAGTTGATCACAATCCTCGCATGGACGCTTGGATGGCCCATGAATTGAACGTTCGTGGCGCAGTAAAGCATCTTCCCGATTAAATGACCGTGCGCAGGTTATACAAGTATACAGTCCATCGTTGTGGGTGGAGGCCTCGTGGCGTCGTAAGTTATCTAGACGAGTAAACTGTTTCTGGCAAGTTGTGCAAGTGAACATCTTGGTGGTTGATAGAGTGTCTGATGAAATGGCAAGGCCGCTTCCCTTTTATAGCACGCTAGCTGGTAATCTATTTTTAGCACACTCTACCCCAAGTCGAGGATCGAGACTGGTGTACTGGTGTACCACTGAGCCGCATTGCGCGCGCGTATGAAGACCCTTATACATACCCAATGTAGGCGCAGACGCGAAGTGCCCGGACGATAGACACGGACGTCACCGATCCGAAAAGACACGGGCTTTACCGAAAAGACACGGACTTTACCGAAAATACACGGACTTTAACGAAAAGACACGGACGTACACGAAAAGACGCGAAGGCCATTGTGGGAAACCCCCACAGACAGGTCAGTACATGCATTTCTATGTTGTTCACGAATAATAAAAGGATTGATCTGTAATCTGTGTTGTTGTTGTTGTTGTTGTTGTTGTTGCTCCCTTTTTTGGACTAACCCATCAGAATAGTACGTATCACGGACTACACCCGTAGAGCTACATCTGGTCTATAAAACATGTCCCTCTGTATCCCACACCTTCATTTCTACAGAGCCATGGCGAAGATCCAGCCCCATGCGACTCGCATTTTACAGTATGCCACCGTGGTGAATTCATTCACGGGTTACCGAGCAGTGGTCCGGTCCATGTTTGCAGATGGCGACGACAACGAGGGACGACACCAGATCCTGAACGAGTTCACAGAAGCGGTCCTCCACAGAGTGCACTCGATGGAGAGGCGTGCCATCACTCACCACTACTGGACTATCACAGCCATCCTTGATGCTCGGGCTATGGACTACGAGCGCTCACGCCGGAACCAGCACCGGCTGGTTGGCCTCATACTAGTCTGTGCCCTATTGACCCTGGCGCTGTGGTATTGACACTATAAATACGAGGGTCAGACAGAGTGTGTGTCATTCACCGTTCGACATTTGGACCAAGCATGTCACCCGACCTACGAGCCATTCTGCCCCTTACACCCCGGGTGGGGTTACACGTCTTTGAAGATAAAGTCACCCTGGTG
Source organism: Hanleya hanleyi (assembly GCA_036873755.1). Classification (NCBI taxonomy): domain Eukaryota; kingdom Metazoa; phylum Mollusca; class Polyplacophora; order Lepidopleurida; family Hanleyidae; genus Hanleya; species Hanleya hanleyi. The sequence goes on along the minus strand of JAVTVY010055902.1, from coordinate 3,412 downwards.
GAAGACCGTGGAGATATTTGCTGGGCGCCCGCTGAGACCTTATCGAATACGGTGACGCTACCTCGTGACGGCTGGACCAAATTTAAACGGGTGTTGAGCGGCGAGCTCGACGGAAACATCATCCACATAGACAATGCCATCTACGTATACCGTGCAACCTTCTTCCTACGCCTGGGCCGCTACCAAGATGCTACGCGAGGCTTCACCCTAGACCCCGATCTGTGGTCAGCCTTGGAGAAAGTGGTGCCTATTGTGGACCAGCTGTTTACACCGGACGAGCGATCATCAGACCAGTTGGGGTGGGCTCGTGCTATTGAGGACGCGCTGGCTGAACCCCATGAACAACTACATGAACCCGACGACGATGCCATTGATTACCCGGCTAGACTCAGTCAGCCCAGTGATGTGACCACCTGATCCTTTTGATCTCACGGGGTTCTCCCTATAAATACGAGAGACAGTGAAATGTGGTACCATTCACGTACTGAACATGACGGAGCATATAGTACTGGCGTATTTCAGCTTGACCCCCGAGGTTTTCCTGCACGTGTATGCGGATAAGGTCGATATCATGGAGGAGGTGGGAGACATCTGTGATGCGGACCCTACACAACCGTGCCCGGCTCACATTCGTCTGTCCCGAGAGGGCTGGACCAAATTCAAACGGGTTTTGTCTGGTGAACTGGACGGCGACCTCATCCACTTGTGTCACGATGTGTACATCCGACGCGGCCCCTTCTTTGCTCAATTGGCTCGGCTAGATGGGGGTACAGTGCATTTTACCCTTCACCCTGATCTATGGTCTGCGTTGGAAGATGCCGTGGCAGATGTGGATCAAGTGCTTATCAAGCGGTCATCAGACGAGTTGGACTGGTCATTTACCATGGCCACTGTGGAAGTCCACGAAGAAAATCAGAAAGAAACTCCGGCCCAAGATATACCCGTTATAAATAAACGATAGAGCCAGGGTGCATCATCATTGTGTCACCATGAAGCGCTGGGAGAAGGTGCTGGATAACTTATACTACAGTCCCGACAGTCCGGCGGCCTATAGAGCATTGTCGGCTCACTATCGAGCGGCCAAACCTCAGGGGGTACAACGTGCCCAAGTCCGAGATTGGTTAAGAAGACAAGACACCTATACCTTACATCGATCTGTCCGTCGCCATTTTCTACGGAAACGGGTCATCGTGGGAGGAATAGATGCCCAGTGGCAAGCGGATTTGGTGGATATGAGCGCCTTTGCCAAACACAACGATGAGAATCGGTATATCTTGACGTGCATCGATATCCTATCCAAGTATGCGTGGGTGGTACCCATCCGGACGAAAACGGGGGCAAATCTCATAGCGGCGTTCAAAGACATCTTCAAGACCGGGCGCAAACCTTGTATTTGCAAACCGACGAAGGCACGGAATTCCTCAACAGACCGTTCCAAGCCTTTCTCAAGAAACAGAAGGTGTTTTTCTTCCATACGTACAACGAGACCAAGGCTTCCGTGGTGGAGAGGTTCAACAGGGCATTCAAAGGCCGCATGTATAAATATTTCACCTATAAGAATACAAGGCGGTACATCGATGTTCTCCCGAAACTTGTGAGTGGTTACAATCGAGACTATCACCGGAGTATAGAGAGAGCCCCCATTACCGTGACCCAACGCAATGAAGCCCAAGTCCGGCGTGTCTTGTACCCCAGGCCATCGCAGCGAACGACGAAGGCGGTGTGCAAGGTCGGGGACCCTGTACGGATCAGTAAAGTCAAGGGCAAGTTCGAGAAAAGTTACTTGCCCAATTGGAGCGATGAGCACTTCCTGATTAAACGGCGCCTACCCCGACAGCGGCGAGTCTATGAACTGGAAGATCTCCAAGGGGAAACGTTGCTGGGGACGTTTTACGAGACGGAATTACAGCCTGCTGTAAAAACACAGCAAGACTACTACACGGTGGAGCAGATTTTGAAAACGGAACGTCGACGTGGCAAACTGTTTCACTTCGTGAAATGGCAAGGTTGGCCCAGTTCCTTCAATTCCTGGGTCGCGGCCAACCAGGTGAAACGACTATAAAGCCAGACACCACTGCCGTCCTCCTTCATTCCACGTCCGAGCACAGTGCTATGGACCAACAGCAGCTGCCTCTGAAGACAGCGTCTCGCAAAACGCGCAAAGCGCAAGTGGTCTTTGGGGTGCTATTGCTAACCCTGCTGAGTGTGTTGTACGGAGGTGTGTTTTACGACGTAGCCTATATCAGCACGTTACTTAACCAACTGAGAACACCAGGCACCAGCGAAACCGGTCTACAGAGAGCACCAGTCGTATCGAGCCCAGTCACCACCACCACCACCACACCCCGTGTACAAGCCACGTCGAGCTCTACACCTACACCAAGAACACCCACTACGTCTCAAGACCCACCGGATTTCATCCCTGACAGTGAACAGACAACGACCACCGACGTTGTACCCATCACCACCATCATCATCCCTGAACGTGAACAGACAACGACAACCGACGTTGTACCCACCACCACTCCAGTTCACTCATACGAAATTTACAAGAGCGGGTTACCACGACAGCGGATACACGTCGAACCATGGACCCACGGTGGCAGCATCCCTTCACGTGTCTCATCGCAGGACCGATGGGTTCCGGCAAAACGCACTTCGTCCGGAAGCTCCTCGAACACGCCGACAGCATGATCACTCCACCCATTGCCAGAGTCGTGTGGTGTTACGGAGAATGGCAGGCAGCGTATGCAGCAATGCCCCACATCACGTTCGTGGAAGGCCTACCTAACCTGGCCGATTTGGAACCCGACACCTTGGTGGTTCTGGATGATCTCATGGCGGAGACGGATGCGCGGGTCACCCAACTCCTTACCAAAGTCAGCCACCATCGACGGCTCAGCATCATCTACATTGTGCAGAATCTGTTCAGTAAAAACAAGGAACATCGGAACATCAGCTTAAATGGCCACTACCTGGTGGTCTTCAAAAACCCGAGAGATACCACTCAACTGCTGCACCTGGCGAGACAGATATATCCCGGCCGCACACCGTTTGCGTTGGAAGCCTTTAAAGATGCCACACCCCCTCAGCACGGGTATATGCTCTTCGACCTCAAGCAAGCCACCCCCGACCACCTTCGACTACGGACCGGCATCTTTCCCGGAGACACCCACCACGTGTACTTGCAAAAATAATGTAAATACACCCACAGTGGCTCCCCCAGCTGGGGTGTGTGTGTGTGTTTTGATGATGGGGATAATAAAAAGAATGAATACCGCAGCAGGGTTGATTTTTGTCTCTGAAGTAGATAAAAAGAGCAGAGTTGTGGGTTCTAGCATTAGTTGTACAGGATGTCTGCGCGAGTACGGAAGCACGCTCCCACGCTCCGTGTATTGAACACGGCCCCACC
>JAVTVY010055901.1:0-31003 GCA_036873755.1 Hanleya hanleyi | reverse complement strand
CTCTGAGAGTCAGTTGATCGCACCCAATGCTCACCACCCCCATGGTAAATGTAATGTCGTATTGTGCAGATATGCTTATCACTTAGTAGGGCTAGACAAATGATGTGACTTGAAAATTGTGTTTAATGTTTTTCAAGCTAATGTCCAATCCTTTATCAAGCTGATAGAATATATGGAATTGTCCGAGATACGATAGTTTCACTGACCTCGTTCAGTATTTATCATCCTGCAGTCATGAAAACCATGTTGAAGATGTACGCGTTTGTATTATCTTATTTCTGCAGGCTGAAGTATTGGTCCATCAGAAAGATGAGGAGATAGATCAGTTACAGTCCAATATAAACAAACTGATCAATGAGGCAGGTGCTAGAACCAGGAAAGAGGTAATTTCCTTGCTCGGAGTACATTAATATGCATTGTCGCCGAGGTGACAAGTGATACCAATGCTGGCTCTTCGCTAGATGCTGTCACAGAAAAGGACCGCCGGACAAGTATTAACAGCTCTTCCTAGGTGTTCAATCTCATTTGCTGTGTGAGGCATGTGGAAAATATTGACATGAACATGCAAGCTCACTGTGTGTTATCCCACAGTTAGATCATATTTGAGCTCCTAGTAAAATATTGACCATTTGATTGGTCATATCCATATTTAAGCTGTAAGAGGCATGGTGTATACTCAATAATGATGCACGAAATTCAGACTCGGTGTGATATTTCCGCCAGAGGCGCTGTAGGTGCGTGCCACTGGAGGAGCGAGATATCTTGGTGATTATTATTTGAACATTTCAATGATATAAAGAAATTATTGTATGTGCATGTTGACAGTTGGATTCAGACTGTACTACTGTTGTATCTCTTTGACAGGTGGACAATGTGAGAAAACAGTGCAATGACAGTATAGAGAGAATGATGGAGGAATTACATGTCCTAGAGATGGTAAAAACATTATTATGTCTCCCCCAACTATGTTGGGGGGAGACATCTAGTGTTTGTGCTGTCTGTCTGTCTGGATGGATGGATGGATGGATGTCTGTCCGTCCCCTTTGCCTTGTCTGCAAGATATCTTGAGAACTACTGGATGGAATTTCACCAAACTTGGATGGAAGCTTCATTGGGATAGCCCCCTCATTTGATTAGGTTTTGGTGTATGTGCGTGCATTCATCCGTGTCCGGTGTCCGTCCGTCTACTTGTACATGTATATACAGGGCTTGTCTGCAAGATATCTGGAGAACTACTGGATGGAATTTCACCAAACTTGTATGGAAGCTTCATTGGGATAGCCCCCTCATTTGATTAGGTTTTGGTGTATGTGCGTGCATTCATCCGTGTCCGGTGTCCGTCTGTCCGTCCATCTACTTGCACATGTATATACAGGGCTTGTCTGCAAGATATCTGGAGAACTACTGGATGGAATTTCACCAAACTTGGATGGAAGCTTCATTGGGATAGCCCCCTCATTTAGGTTTTGATGTATGTGCGTGCATTCATCCGTGTCCGGTGTCTGTCCGTCCGTCCATCTACTTGTACATGTATATACAGGCCTTGTCTGCAAGATATCTTGAGAACTACTGGACAGAATTTCACCCCACTTGGATGAAAGTTTCAGTGGGATAGCCCCCTCATTTGATTAGGTTTTGGTTTGTGTGTCTGCATTCATCCATGTCCGGTGTCCGTCCGTCCGTCCATCTACTTGTACATGTATATACAGGGCTTGTCTGCAAGATATCTGGAGAACTACTGGACGGAATTTCACCAAACTTGGATGGAAGCTTCATTGGGATAGCTCCCTCATTTGATTAGGTTTTGGTGTATGTGGGTGCATTCATCCGTGTCCGGTGTCCGCCCGTCCGTCCATCTACTTGTACATGTATATACAGGGCTTGTCTGCAAGATATCTGGAGAACTACTGGATGGAATTTCACCAAACTTGGATAGAAGCTTCACTGGGATAGCCCTCATTTGATTAGGTTTTGGTGTATGTGCGTGCATTCATTCATGTCCGGTGTCCGTCCGTCCGTCCATCTACTTGTACATGTATATACAGGCCTTGTCTGCAAGATATCTTGAGAACTACTGGACGGAATTTCACCCCACTTGGATGGAATCTTCAGTGGGATAGCCCCCTCACTTGATTAGGTTTTGGTGTGTGTGCATGCATTCATCCATGTCCAGTGTCCGTCCGTCCGTCCATCTACTTGTACATGTATATACAGGGCTTGTCTGCAAGATATCTGGAGAACTACTGGACGGAATTTCACCAAACTTGGATGGAAGCTTCAATGGCATAGCCCCCGCATTTGATCAGGTTTTGGTGTATGTGTGCATGCATGCATCCGTGTCCAGTGTCTGTCCATCCGTTCATCTACTTGTATCGCTTCTTTGTAATTAATATTTTTAGATACGCAGCTTTGTTTAAGATACTTATTGCATTCATTTTATAGCACTTTCCCTTAAATAATGTGCCCATTCAAGGCAGGGTGGGAGGATGGGGGAGACGTATGTTTTTGTTAAAAAAACAACCAGCATAGGCTTCATGCCGGAGCGGCAACTCAAGGGTCAAAGCGGAACCTCTAGTTTACATAGGTTGTGGTTTCACCTTCTCTCAGTACTTCTATCATTCGTCCTTGTTGCAATTTTTTTTTCTTTCTACTGCTTAATTTGTCTTAAAGTGGTTGACAGAGACAATTTACAGACATATAACGATAAGATTAATGTTTTTTTAAGGCCTCCTAAGGTTGTTTGTGCAGACTCAGACCACACCTGAATGTGAAGTAGACCTAACCAACATTCCCAGTAAACATTTGACATAGTATAATTCTACTTTCAGGACAGTGCTGAAAAGCAAGCTCAACTGGATAGGGCACTTCGAGAGAAAAGGGCAGTGGAGTCCGAGCTAGAAAAGGTACATGTATGGTACTCCATAATGAGCTAGGTGTTTGTCACAATCAACCCCACAGAAACGACTTTGACATGTTTTGGGGGTCACTTGCAGTTAATGTAGATGTGAAGGTTTCCTTTTGTACACATTTTGGATTTGATCTCTGCAAGATTTAGTCTTGCTTTGTTATTTCTCAATTATTTTGATATTTATCACAGTTAATTTTCACATATATTGTCAGTCACCATACATATACATACAAGTATACTTTATGTTTACGATTATTGTTCACTTTTCTTGTGGACAGATTTACAAAGACGGTATGGTCCAGGGAGCCAAAGACAGAGATAACTATGAGGATATCAACAGACGAGCCATTATTGCAGAGAGGGCACGCGATGAGGCTGAGATGAAACTGGAGTCAATACAACACACACTGAAATTATCACAAATCAAGTGAGTGGATACCATTGATAATGATTTCATGCCAGATATCATAAAGTTTGTGTTATACGCAGATAGTTGTTAAAGAGCTGTAAACCAGCTGGTGATTGAAGCTATGAAACATAGTAGTCGGGGTTTTTTTTTTTTTTTGCCAAATATCAAATGTGCAGAGTTCTTCCCAGGGTTGTTGTATAACTCCTGCCAGTTCCTTTATTGCATGTCCAGTCCAGTTGTCCACTCCTCTTGAAATCCACACTTCAAAAAGCAGTCCTGTAATCTGCTTCTTGAAACCAGTTCCAGTGACGATCGATGTCCAAGTCTAATTTCTGTAAATCAAACCAAGGAACAACACTGGGAATCTCCCAACAATGTTGACTTTACAGTGACATTACACAAGATCTCCAAAAGGGACCTTTAACCATGTTAACCAGCAATTCTATGCTCCAATAACTAGTGCATGGAAACATTTTTGCATGGAAACTTGTTGACAGACCAAAAGTTCCTCAACCAGTTCCACAATCTTGCACAATGAGATGGCTGTTAGACAACCTCTCTCAGTGTTACAGACTATCACTTGTTCATACAATTCCAATATCAGGCCTGATATCACACTGTTATATCACTGTCTGGTCACAATCTGAAGGATTCTCCCTCTGTTGCCAACACTCTAAGGGCTGTTCCAGATAAACATATGTACCCCCCCCCGGAAGGCACTTCTGTTAGCACCCACCCACCATCATATTTGATTTTTCAGTTTTTGTAACCACCCACAACAGCAGAAAAAGGATTCATAGACCCGCCAATAACCTATAATTTTTCTCAAAGCTGGAGTCCACCCACCCACATTTTTTTATGAGAAACCCGGAGACCACCCACCCACATTTTTTTTAATGAAAATTAAAACCTGAGTCAACCCACCCACATTTTTTAAATGAGAATCCCCAAGGTACCCACCAATAGAAGCAAGAGCAAGAGCACACCAAGAGCTAAATGATGGGATTGCCCTGGCCACTGATAGTAAGTTTAATCATGGTGAAAGCAGATATCATATTTATAATTTAACATGAAGACCAGGCATTTTTTATTTCTGGATTATCAAAGGTACTGCAGGGTTTTTCCACTACAGAGGATGGGCCTGGCAAAAATGTTTCCCCTGGGCCAGTTTGCAAGATTGAGGTTGAAGAAAAAAAATTATGCATGTCAAGTTTTCATTCAAAACACACACATATAAGCATATTTCAAAATTTGCACTACATTGTAGTTCAGACTGGATGAACAGATGCAAACTACATAAAAATATTATTGTTTCCAACTATCAAAGGGATACATCTGTTTTTGTAACAGTTCACAGCCAGTGTTCACCTCGAATTATTTAGGCCTACTAATGATGTTTATTTTAAATATTTGAATATGATCTGTGTACATGAACTGTACAAAAGTTGTCTATTTTGAATCATTGATTAATAAAAAATCTGTTTAATTGGGTCTAGTTTAAAAAAAAGTTGAGAAAACAACCACTCCCCATCAATTCATTTCAATAAAACTGTCCATTAAAAGTATTTTACTTTAAGTAAGTCATTCAGTAGTTAAATATTATAACTATCAATTATTGGTTTCATAAATTATAGTTTCAGTGAACATTCACAAAACTTTGCGATCATGTTCGTCATCTACACGCGAGAAAATCTAATTGATGACTTGGGGGCCCAACCGTTCGGAAACCTGTCATCGGTATCACAACAGCTTGCATAAGCAAGCTTCTGAGGGTTCCCGACGTCGACTTCAGCCATCTCCGCGGTTATGTGACGAAGGGAGATAACTCGTGGCGACAATGTCGCCACTCTCGTTAGTTTCGTTTTCTCCGGTGAGACGGGCACTTATCGTTACCTGCTTTCAGTGGACAGAGATTGCCGAAAAATCTCCATGCATAGAGAATTCACTGCCACTTGACAAAGATCTTCGTAACGTGGTATTTCAGTGGATGAAATATCTTTGACATGGACGCCTGTCCAATGAAAAAGCACGGTATTCAAGATCACCTTTGTGTGGAGTCACAGTGCACCAGTTAACAACAACAATGACCACAAACGTTGGTCGCGAACTCGGGACAAGATTCGAGGATTAAAATAAGTTTATCTAGATACATAAATAATGAATACTATATGCCTCAAAAGGATTTGAGGGCCCACACACAGAAGCATTTTACAAGTAATGAATCCAACCACCCAGAGAAGTGGTTTATTTCAAGATACACCCACCTAGACCAGCAATATTTTTACGACAACAACCACCCACATATTTTTTTTTCTTTGCCGTCCGGGGGGGGGGGTACATATGTTTATCTGGAACAGCCCTAACTTTACAGGAAATGTCACACAGAGAACAAAAAGAAATTCCTGGAACATTCCAGGACTTCCCTGATCATTGTAGAACTGTAGAAAATTAACTGCTACATGTATAATATCCACACAATATAACAAAATGAACTGTAATTGAGAAACCAAAGGAGGACCAAAGTACAGCATCATAATAATTTACTTGTAGTTCCCAACAAGAGAAGTCCCAGCTGGAAGTTCAATCTAACCAGTTACAGCAGAGAATGTGTCAGTTGGAGGAAGAAGTCGAGAATATGAACCAGGACAGGCTTAAATACCTCCACGATATAGATGAGCTCCAAAGAAAACTGCTTCAGGCTCAGCAAGACAAGGATGCTGCTGTTAGAAAGTGTAACAAAGAGGTGACTGCTATTCCAAAAATAAATCAAAAGATAAAAAAAATCAAATTAATCAATCTCATTGAAATAGGTACCAAGTGTGCACCGTCTTCCATACTTCTTCATGTCTTGAACTATCTGGAAATTTTACATTAGATGGTAGATTGAAAACTTATGTTTCACAAAATTACATGAATATCCTGGACAAGTTCCTATAAAGAACTATCACTTATTTGCTAAGCACGGAGAAACGGTCAGAAGATTAACTTTTTAGCCAGGAGATTGGTCCAATCTTGAACTGCCGAGAGACAAGAATATACAGGCCTTGGAATTTTCCTTCAATAGGCTGATTTCAGACTTTTTCAACAAAATTTTGAAATATGAAAAGTTGTCAGATTCTGTCTGAAATGCCCAAAAATGCCATATTCCTGGTAGGGGGTGGAACATTCCCGACTTTTTGAAGTAGATTTCAGACTTTTTCAGTGATAACAATTCCTATGCCTGAATATAGAACAGCAGGTCTCTAATCCAACTCAATTTGCTATCATATACGGTATTTTTATAGCATGATCACATCCTCACGAGCCAGTGTATCAATTGATAGGTTAGGATCGATACACTGGCTTGGTTGGTTACCCATAGCAGTTCTGGATATAAATGGTTCGAGAGGTTTTCACTAAAACCGAACCAATCAGTAAGCACGCTGAGTCAGCCAATCTGCTGTGAGGTCTGATTTGACTGGTTTGAATTTCTTCGCTGGCCAGACTACCTTTGTTGTCAGACTGAAATCGACATCAGGTGTCAAAGCAAAATCCACAGGTTTCAGATACCACAATTCCAATCCAAACAACCGCGGGTGATGAAATGTATGATATTGTGTAATAGACGCAATGACTCAAGCACTCATCCGAATCACCAAAAAGATCCAGGTAAACCCTCGGAGGGGATTTAGAGATTACCTGGACTTGTGAGGATGTGTTTTGATCAGTGTTAGCACCACCTCCATGGAAGCTTTCCTTATTAAGCCATACTGTTTCTCTCATTCCATGATTCCATACAGCTGAGTTTAGCAGAGCAGGACCAGAGTATGAGGTTGAGAGAGATGGAGGCTAAATTACAGAGTACAGAAGATGCTGGTAGACAGACACAGATGGAGAGAAGGAAGTTACTCACTGCTCAACAGAGGATGAGTGCAAGGTATAGCTCTTCCTGGAAAGTGTCTGATCTCCTCCTGAATAACTGCTGCTCTTTAAGATTAGAGGTATTAGAAGCTGCTTCCGAGAAGTAGTCACCTCAGTTTCACTTTGACCAAAGGCACCCGCAATTATTTGGAATAATATATTGATCAACTAGTCTAGAATATTTGTTTGAAAAACTATTTTGTTTACATTTTCTACATGAACCAATAGATTTTGTATACGTGTACATTATAAAGATAATTTTCTTGAAAAATTATCTATTTAATTACTAAAACTAATTGTGAGGGCCTTTGGTACCTACCGGAAGTTCTGTGCACCAATACGCTCCTGGTGGAATGAGGGAGGTAAAATGCTTTCTGAATTGGGCTATGGAATCAGTCAATGCAGTTGGAGTATTACTTTGATGCAGGAATGTAATACAATCTCAGTAAACTCACATATAATATCACAGAATATTATATCTGAATTCAGCCCTATATAAATCCCGTGCAAGTTGAAACTACTATTGTTAGCCAATCAAATGGATAGCTGGTTGTAACTATTTCAAAATCACGCCCACAGTAATTACACACGGTAGCTCGTGGTCTAATATATAAAAATTATCCTGAAACAGTTTTCAAATATGGCATCATTTCTAGACAGGGTCCATGGACATCAAAGAGTTTACTCCCGCTGAAAAGTCTGGCTTTGTTTAGGAGTAGAAAATATCAAAAGATTGTGCCGTGCGAAGATGTTAATCTCCGTGAAGTAAACGTCAATCATTTTCAGAAAGAAAAGGTTGAAATGGTTGTGATTGGCTTATTATGGGATGTCGTGGATTATCAGCGAACCTTTTGCACGAAGTTTTCATAGCATTACCTCTAGATGGTATTCCCCTGATTTACCATCTTGGTTTACCTAGATTGGAATGTAATATAGGATTTAATGCAATACCTGATTGTTACTATATTTCCACAGCTAGCCCTTCACTACATGAATCACCTTATAAGAAGGATATCATTGCAGCGCAAATATTGTATAAAATCTCACCTGAAATCAAAGGATGTACTTCATGTAACACCACTCCATTATGAGTCAGAGTGACAAGTCTTTTTATGCATGACCAGCTCAGTAGCTTTTCCAATGCCTAACACTATCACTTTATTCCTTCAATAACCGCTCACCCTCATGTGTTCTAAATTGTTCCAAATGGAATTGCACCCACATTGTGAAAGGAAAGATGGTCCAATATTAATTTCAGTCCACTTGCTTTAGTTTTACCCAGGGCTCGTACACTACACTGAAAAACTTATAAAGGCTTCACTTGAAAATGAAATTTTTTGAATTCAACGCCTTGAAAAATAAAAAATTATGCTAGACATTGAAAATTGGAATTCCTGTCTTGTTAATTCATTTGTCAAGTTGTAGCTCAAAGTTGTACTGTTCTTTGCTGTCAGATGGCAAAATTAACCCCATCATAGTGATATATACTTTAACTATTGAAAAAGAAATTTGAAAGACAATGTATGAACAATTATTTGTTGACAGGACATTCATACTTGCTTTTGTTTGATTTGTATAGCTTCAATGACACTCAAAGTAATATGCCTTGAAAACAGGAACTACTGCCTTGAAAAGATGTTGAAAAGGACTTGAAAATTGGAAGCTTCAAGGTGTACGAATCCTATCATTGTAATCAATTGTAAGAATGTTCATGTCTTTGCCAGGTGGAAAGAGGAATGTCAGACGATAACAGAAAAGTTTGAAGGAAAATTTTCTGAATACAAATCTGAAATTAGTCACTTTAAAAAACGCAACGAGGAGCTCACTTCTTTACTCCGAGACAGCCAATCAAAAATAGCTGAGGTAAGAAACGGTGCTACGTGTTTTTAAAGACTTCTGGAACCCATAGTCCACAAATCATCCAATAACTCATCAACAATTACTTAATAATCTTCTGAATGTATTTGAATTCCTACAATAGACAAATGTTCAGACAATACCTAGAAACTAATGGGCACAAATCAATATTAAATTAGTCATACAGTATGTAATTGTAAACTCTAATAGTGTTTATTGTTCAAACATTCTCGTGAGATCTGGTAGTAGGTTGTATATCTCATCTCTGATAATTCAATAAATTTAGAGAAATAATAGAAAATGAGAGTACAGTAATCCCTCTAATAATTCAATCCCCCTGGCCTATCAAAATTCAATTATCCCCAAATTTGGGGACAAACTTAAATCGGCTGTTCTAAAATGTTTGATCAACCTTTAAAATCATTGAAATAACGGATAATTTGTAAGATTTTGAACTATTTTTTGTTTTCAACTTCCTGTTCTTATGAATTTAATCATCCCGATTTTATAGTAGAAAATTTCAATTCCTGTGATTGAATTGTTAGAGGTGTTACCGTAATGTGTGAAATACACGACTACTGTACCATGTGATACTGACCTCCAGAACTATGTTTTTTCTGTTAAATTTGATATTTTTCGTCTTTTACAGGCTGAACGTATGATAAATGATTACACACATAAAATCAGAAGGTTAGAGGACAGAGTTAGAGACACAGAATTCAGAGCATCACGGGCATCCAAACAGGTGATCAACAAAATCTTCTAAGATTGTCTGTATTGTTATGTGCTCGTTCAAAAGCCAAAGCAGATACTCTATTCATGAAGAATATTGCTCATGATCTTTACTTCTAGATCTAGTCCCCAAAAAAACTCATTTAGGTCATTCTTCAAAATTTATTCGTTTGGTATAACACGACCCCATCTCAGAATATTACGTAGTTGGAAAATTTGTTGTTTTTCAATATTAGGTCACTCAAATTTACATGAAATAGCTGCGATTTTACCATGAAATTTGAAAAAAAGAGTTAGTTTGGTGTAGGCATGTTTTGGTGGATCAGGTTTTAATGATGACCTTATGTACCAGTACTCATAATAATGTTAAAAACCTATTCCACTTCTCCATTCCTTTCTTTGGCTGTATACCATCTTACGTAACAGGATTTCTCCTATGAAGTCAGCTTACCTCATTAATATGCAATATCGCTCACAGCCTGGCTACTTGTGTTTCTCCACAAATGGCTTCAAACTTCAATGAATCCACACTGTGATATGTCAACCACTGGGGTTCACTGGACACAAGCTTTAATCTAACCAGAGGAGATGCTATAGCAATAGAATAGGATTTCAATTCATCAGATCATCATTCATGTTCCATCAAAAATTTAAGGACTGTTGTTTGGAATATTGAAACCTGTCTGAACCACCGAGATCAAAATAGAGTGGTTTTAGTAAGTTCTGCTATATAGAGATTCAGAGGAATAGTAGAATTGCTGATGTATGCAGTTGCATTTTAAATGAGTTTCATCACATGCATTATGTATATTGTAGTTGGCAAGGCAGGTGGCCAGAGAGAAGCAGGTTGTCATAGACAAAGCTAGCCTTCAGCGAGAACTGGAACGCAGTAGAATGGGATCTCCCAGATCTGCAGGGTAAGAATGTGTGACTTCTCACCCCTCAACATTCCTGTGGATGCTTGTTATCTTTAATGAAATAGTTCTTATGCAAAGACTTCCAAATTTACACCAAAGGTTTCACTGGTCAAAGAGCTTTAAGTCTATTCATTATCACAACGCCATGGACACACCAGTCCAATACTCTGCGTATATCATACCATGGCTCACTAATGCCTCCTGACCTCATTTTGTTTTCAACATTGACCTATCAATTCTGACAGTCCAAGCACAATTTACTCATTCAGTGATTGCTTGATTAAGCCATGCGCACGTTTAAAAGACAAATGAGGTGACTGGGCAATAATGAGTCCTAGTATGTTAGTTAGGGTATTTGGACTTGGATCTGTGGTTTTGTGATAATACAGGCTATTGACCCATCTTTCAAGGTCATCACAGGAGAGCTGGTCCATTTTGAAAGTTAGATGTCATCACCACGTTCATTGTTGTATGATGGAAAAGTAAAGCCACATTTTTTTCTTAAAGGTTTCGTGAAGTAATCTTGACAATTCCTCAATCTATTTTTTACAGCAACAGGACAGCAGACGTTTTAGCATTGTCCGACTTACAGGAAACCAATGGACATCATAACATAGATGAGGGTTTTGATAGGTGACAGGATTTGTTTGGGTCAGCAGTAAATGACTAAGTAGGCAGCAGTTACTCAGGATATTCTCATTTCTGTCTTATGTGCCTCAGATATTGAAAGTTCATCGGATGCAGGTCTCGAAAAGCATTGTGGCATTGTATGTAATGGACATCCTGATCAGGCGATCAGATCTTCTAATAGACCTTGAACCTGATGACATCACTGCGCTGCATTATGGGAATAATTGAAGTATGAATCCGCCGTATTTGGACTACACAGGCATTTACAGCTTAATTCAGCGAGTACGTTTACTGGACTTGCGTGTAACTCAATCTCATGAACTGATTTCTAGGATTTCTTACTAACATCTAGTGGCACAATCGCTGTGGAAAGTAGATCGACCTTTATAAATATGGATTAGCAGACTAGACTTCAAGCATTCCCCATTTCAGCGCATGGTATATTTAGATTTCCGCCTTGACCATCACAGTCAAACTGACATCCCTTGAAGGTACAGGATACCCTGAACATATGAGGTGAAAATATAAGACGGTTGTATGGGTGGAAAAGAGGCAATGATTTGGAGCCTGTCCAACAAAATGTAACTAACAAAAGATCTACCGCAAGTTGTATTGTCAGTCTTTTGTCCAGTACCGTATAGCCCGTGGGGCTCCCGGGGATTGACCTGGGATGTCGTTGCGCACTCCAGGTCATGGTAGGAATAGGCCTCGAGCCTAGGACCCTACCCATGTGGTTTCCATGTGTGAAAAGGAATAGGAGCCAAACGTCACGACATGGCTGAAATGGTAGTTGGGGGTCATGCAAGCTCCTGAAACCTCGCAATGCCAAATGTGGAAGTTATACTTAAAGGAGTACTTACCTTATTTTTGAGTGTGACTATATTTATCAGCTACTGTATTCCGAACCTTATTTTATAAAACTTATGTTGATAGAATGCGAAATAAAGGAAATATTGACTATTTGTTGCTCGCAACGGCGTGCACTGGGCGCCGCCATTGCACCATTGCGTGACGTTTTTAGATGAGCGGAAGTCAGTTTATACTCATCTAAAAACGTCATGGAGATTTAAGGTTGATCGCGCTAGTCATGCCGATAATTCGAAGGAATCCAATAAATTCACTGACGTTCTAGTTGATTTTAGTAGTTCAAGTGTAATCATGAAAATGTTTATGAACTTAGAAGCATCGTCGTTCAACTGAAATCACTGGACAATTGCAGAGGACGCTGTTTTAGTTTACCGCTTAGTTTCAAATTTTGTCCAAATTGAATCGGGTAAGTCTCAGTTGCCAAACTTGGGGAAGAAATTTTCAGTTGGAGAAAATAACCTAAACCAATTTTCTTTTAGGAATTTCCTCCTTGGTATTTGCCGCGCCAGTTTTTTTCTCGAATTAAAACTCGAACCCAAAGTAATTCAAATGCCGTAGTTGGAACGTCCATGGATCAAGCGTTAGCCGTGACGTGTCCTGAATGCTGACGTTATCAGTCACGTCATCCCACAGGCAATATGGCGGCGCCCACGTCGACCTCAAAGCGGAAACATGACTTCACAAATTTTAATGAAAATAATAGGTTATCGCCCTCAACGGAAGTAAAATAGTTGGTTATATTTCTGCAAGAGTCTAAACTTTGTAATGGGAACTTATATAAAATAAGGTAAGTACTCCTTTTACAATGGACATTCGTAGGAATTAGAATTATCCCTATGACTTTCCTGCATGAAATGGGACACCAGACCACTTTTCGCTAATCTGACCGTATAATCCGACATGCAATTGTTTACAGTTCCATAGCAACAGATTACAACCTGTGAAAGAGGCTCGCGCGTAATAATACTGCCCTTTTTGTGACGCGTAAACACTTTTGGCCTACATTCTTTCATTCACAAATCGGTTACAGCAAAGAGAGGTGTTGCAAACGTACCCTTGAAGCAAGGTGACTACACAGGTGCAAACTCTCATTCAGTTGCCATGGATGAACAATGCATCATGGGATAGAAAGAAGGATAAAATGTCATCCGGTTTCGGGGCTATTTGGGTGTATTTCTGTATATGCCAGTTTACAATTTTATATTCAACTATCATTAACTACAGAAAATCCCAGGAGCGGTTTTGAAATGTATTGATCAAGAGGAACAAGATATTGTGTTTTGAACCGTCCAGTTGTTATTTCATCGTTTTAATGAGACAATAGTGTAACCTTTAAAAAGTTTTATTTCAATAGATTGAATGATGATCAGATTTATATTTCTGTATATTAATAGTGGTTCAACAGAACTATATATTTATAAGAATTGTTTTCAGATCATCTGAATAAATGTATTAATCTCACCAATACTATATACGTATTTGAATTTGTTTATATTTTTACCCCTAGGCCATTTTGGCCTAGGGGGTATTGTCGTTGCCATGTACGTCCGTCCGTCTGTCCCTCCATACGTCCGTCCGTTAACGCATTTTAGGCAGAACCGCTTGAGATACAACCACCAAATTTTCAACAATGACGCTAAGTCAGAGGCCTATTGAAAGTGGCTTCCCTCGGCCCATATTTTACAGAGTTCTGCCCCTTTACAGATATATTAATTTCTATTTCTGTCCTATATGCCTGAATGTAACCAACTATATCTGCAGAACTGTGTTCGGTATAGCTACTATATTTTGGAAACTTATTTATATTGTTGTATTCTACAAGTCAACAAAGGATTACTTGCCTCGGCTTATGGAGTTATGCCCCTTTCGGATGTAATAATCTCCAATTTTGTTATCTGTAGCTGAATCTACAAGTGAAATCTGCAGATCCATGTTCGGTACAGCTTATTCGTCTCGGTTCTTATTTTACAGACACCTATCGAGAGTGGCTCCCCTCAACCCATATTTTCAGAGTTATGCCCCTTTACAGATATATAATTTTTCTATTTCTGTCCTATATGCCTGAATGTACTACCGGTATATCTTGATCATCCCACATAGAACTATCTCTTCCCCAATTCACACTACACATGAGTCACAATCACTTGGGGAAAGCCGAGGGGTTTTGATTAGATCAATCTCATGTTTTTTATGCTGAAATCTTGTTTAGAGGGCATTTGACAACTGATCAAGAATTACATGGGCAATAAGGGGGGTTCTATTAGCTTGAATATAGGAAAGATTTTTTTTTTCTTCGCCCAGGTGATACTTGACTTGTTACATTGACTTGATTTAAACATGGTAAAACTGGAAAAAAAAATTATAACAGATAAATAGGCACTTTTCATACCTTAAGTCAAGGCCATTGACTCGACACTACTGGGTTGGAGGCAGCATTTACAGAACTTCCCCGACTCTGCTGAATAGCAAGGCAGAGAGTACCGATAGTCAGGTGATGGGCTGGAGTGGCGGTATCTGATAAACATCATGTCAGCCATAATAGTGTTGATTGGTCACTTGTGATGAAGCTATTGGCACTTATTGTGCAAGAAGATCACTCGCAGGGCCCTGACATATTGAATGTGCTTCTGATCTATTTATAACAGTATTTTCATTATTTTGGGGATAACACTATCTTAGAATAGCACAAATTCTAGTGCTGAAAAATTGGTCGAGTCCCGTGCGGGATTCGAACCAGCGACCCCAGAGTCAGGCACCTAATCGCCAGCACTGTATGTCGGCGATCTAAACCACTCGGCCAACGGGCCTCCCACAAAATAGGAGGTAGCAGACCGGTAGTCTTGAAAGCGAACATACAGTACCCCTCTGATGATCGTATAATGACACAGCTCCCACAGCTGAATAAATATATTTTTTATTATTTAGAAAAGTGATCGTATAACAGTATTTTCGTTATTTTTGGGATAACACTATCTTAGAATAAAAATAAAGAAAATACTGTTATACGATCACTTTCTAAATGATAAAAAATATATTTATTCAGCTGTGGGAGCTGTGTCATTATACGATCATCAGAGGGGTACTGTATGTTCGCTTTCAAGACTACCGGTCTGCTACGTCCTACTTTTGTGGGAGGCCCGTTGACCGAGTGGTTTAGTTCGCCGACATACAGTGCTGGCGATTAGGTGCCTGACTCTGGGGTCGGTGGTTCGAATCCTGCACGGGACTCGACCAAGTTTTCAGCACTAGAATTTGTGCTATTCTAAGATAGTGTTATCCCAAAAATAACGAAAATACTTTCTAAATGATAAAAAATATGATCTATTTATAGTCAAAATATTAATCTACAAAATGCTCCTCGCTAATATTTTCGGAGCTCCCTCTTCCTGTATTATGCCAAGCGTCAGATTGTGTAAAGTGAAGAACCCGAGTTTCACATATCCTTCTTATCCCAGAATTAATCAGTCTCTCAGTTTTAAGGAGACTGATCACTCCCACTCTCCATCACTCTTAATTTATATCCAGGAGAGCACTTGATTACTCTCCTCAAAACTGCCAATGCAACAGAGTGTGATCACTCACACATCACTCTTGCAAAACAAAATCTAGGGGAGTGATCAACAGCTCTCACTGCCAGGTTTTAGGCCTGGTACATACGACCCAGTTTTCCTTCACAAGTGACCCCAAATTTGTGGAAGACTGTTACGGCCATTTGTTATATCCTGCTCTGGTATAGTCATCCTCTATAATACAAGCTTGTAAGCAAGCTAATGGCCACTATGGACTTCCATAAATTTAGTTTTACTTGTCAAGGAAAACTTGGTCATGTGTACCAGGCCTTACAAACACAAGAGACTGATCCTGTATGTAACACGCCGACTCGCAATAGGCTAATGAAACCAAAAGGAGAAATGTTTATATATATGGAAAATTCTCTGAATAATTCCATCAGCCCAAAATGCTCCAGTAAATATGATCACTCTAAAATCATTAAAATAATAAAGATACAATGGATTATCTGCATGATTTTGGAACATTTTGTCAACATGATCACCTCCTGATTTTATGGTGAGAAATTTCCCTTCCTGTGACCAAATTATTAGATAATTTACCACATAACATTTTCCTTCTGACTCCTGAATACCAGATGGAATATAAGAACGAGAGATGCTGAAGGATCTTGGCGCCCACCATTGTCCGATAATTGTAAGCTAATGACAAGAGGATCTTTTTGTCCATTGTTACTAGGAACAAGCGATTGATTTGTAATTTTGTTTACAGAATTTCGAATCTGAGCGAAGAAGATCGAAAAAGGGACACTGGAAAACACCAAGATATCATCTTTCTAAGTTTCAGGAGTTTCAAGATTTCTAGAAACTGTACCTATGTCGGTTGTTATAGTACAAGAGAAATGAGCAAAGTTAGTCTGAAAGTGAATGTACATGTACGGAGGATCCGTCTTCGTTTTGTAGTATTTTATTTTATTTTTGCATGTGTCATTGGGTACTGAAAGCGAAGACAAATCTCTTTGACACTTTGGCATGAGCTACGAAACATATTTTTATAATTAGGAACGAATGCTAATTCTGTTCTGTTTACTGGGCTAGTTTGAGATATCTCTTTTAAGATACCATGCTCGAAAATAGTAAGATGGTACAATACTTAATACTGAAGGGATCTGGTCTGCGCAGTAAATTTGAAACTTCGAAAGTGTCTGAATCCTGATTATCTCCCTTGGATCGAAACATGCAGTAGTCTACAGTTGTCGAGTTGTTACGTTGTGTCACAAGAGTGACGTCCCTTCATGTAGCCGACCCGCTGGCAGAGGAAATGGTGGGGCAGTTCACTTGCAAACTGCATGGACTAAAGAAAACTTGATGAAATACATTTTAATTCCGAATTATTTGAACTCCTTGATATGAAAGGTGAAGATAGTCTCTATAGTCAATATATAGAATATGCCCCACCGTTTCATCCGCCGACTCTTGTGATGCAACATCACAACTCGGGAATACCGTATTAATTTGAAGCGTAACTTTTATTTCCGAATCGGACCAAAAAAGGTATCTGGAACAACTAGGCCCCATGTGGGACCTGTGTACCAAATTTCAGAAAGATCCATGCAGTACTTCTTGAGAAATCACGATAAAGTTTCATGGGGAAATCCAAGATGGGCGCCTGGTGGCCATATTGGATTTTCGAATCGGATCGAAAAAGGTATTTTGCACAACTAGACCCAAAGGGGAACCTATGTACCAAATTTGAGAAAGATCCCAGAAGTACTGCCTGAGGAATCACGATAATAAAGTTGCATGGGGAAATCCAAGATGGCCACCTGGTGGACATATTGGATTTTGGAATCGGACCAGAAACGGTATCTTGCGCAACTGGTACCTGTGTACCAAATTTGAGAAAGATCCATGCAGTACTTCCTGAGAAATCACGATAATAATGTTCCCATGAAACCTTGTTATCACGATTTCTCAGGAACTACTTCATGGATCTTTCTCAAATTTGGTACACAGGTTCCCCTTGGGGTCTAGTTGTGCAAGATACCTTTTCTGGTCCGTTCGAAAATCCAGTATGGCCACCAGGTAGCCATCTTGGATTTCCCCATGAAACCTTGTTACCGCGATTTCTCAGGAACTACTTCATGGCTCTTTCTCAAATTTGATACACAGGTTCCCCTTGGGGTCTAGTTGTGCAAGATACCTTTTCTGGTCCGATTCGAAAATCCAATATGGCCACCAGGCAGCCATCTTGGATTTCCCCATGAAACATTGTTATCGTCATTTCTCAGGAAGTACTGTATGGATCTTTCTCAAATTTGTTGCACAGGTTCCCCTTGAGGTCTAGTTGTGCAAGATACCTTTTCTGGTCCGATTCGAAAATCCAATATGGCCACCAGGCAGCCATCTTGGATTTCCCCATGAAACCTAGTTATCGCGATTTCTCAGGATCTACTGCATGGATCTTTCTCAAATTTGATACACAGGTTCCTTTTGGGGTCTGGTTGTGCAATACCTTTTCTGGTTCGATTCGAAAATCCAATATGGCCACCAGGCAGCCATCTTGGGTTTCTCCATGAAAAATTGTTATCTTCATTTCTCCGGAACTACTGCATGGATCTTTCTGAAATTTGGTACACAGGTTCCCCTTGGGGTCTAGTTATGCAAGAAACCTTTTTTGGTCCGATTCGAAAATCCAATATGGCCACCAGGCAGCCATATTGGATTTCCCCATGAAACTTTATCGTCATTTCTCAGGAAGTAGTGCATGGATCTTTCTCAAATTTGTTACACAGGTTCCCCTTGGGGTCTAGTTGTGCAAGATACCTTCCTGAAGTCCGATTTGAAAATCCAGTATAGCCACCAGGCAGCCATGTTGGATTTTCCCATGAAGCTTTATCGTCATTTCTCAGGAACTATTGCATGGATCTTTCTCAAATTTTTTTTTTTTTTTTTTTTAATGTTTTTTTATTTGACACAGAGAAGTATTTAACAGTACATCATGACATTGTATACATACATGTATATAGATTGTCACAGGTATTCAGATCTAGGTATGCCAAAGTTTCCAGTACAAAACTAAGTTTCATATATATTCTTAGTTATCATGGACAATGTTAACACAGCCATACACTGTTGACCAGGTCGATATATGGGGTCCATCTTTCCAAGTTCTTATTGTTACAATTCATTCTATCAAGTAGCATCTCTGCCTCATAGTACATTGATATAGAACGTTTAAATGCTACACAAACTGGAGCTTCCCGTCTCATTTTCATTCTGTAAATAAAATGTTTAGCAAGTATTATAATGAAATTTAACAGGCTTTCTTATTCTCTGTATATCCAAAGAGTACAAGATCTCTATTAAATTTTACGTTTGAACCTGTCTTAATGTAAATCCAGTTTTGTAGTTCAGTCCAGAAGAGTGATGATATTGGACAGTACCAAAACAAATGCTGTATAGTCTCTATCTCCTCATTGCATAGATCACACAAATTTGACTCGGTATAACCTATTCTCTCTAAAAAGACATTCGTAGTGATAATCCTATGAGTAAGACGGAATTGAAACCATCTCAACTTGGTATCTATAGTACATGCAAATGGAATTTCAAACACAGTCGTCCACCAGTCATTATCATATGTACAACTTAATAAGTTTCCCATTTATGCATTGCTTTTGTCTTTTCATTATTATTACATATTAAAATAGAGTAAATATCTCTACATCCCTTTGTACTCTTAATCAAGAGTTTGATATTCTTTGGAATCAATGGATAAACTGGACTTGGTGTGATTATCTTCGGAAGATTTAAGCCACAATGTTTCACTGCAGATATAATTCCCCTATACTCTAAAAAATTTAAGCTTATATTATATTCTTTTCTAAATGAATTATATGATCTAAAGCTTCCATTTTCATCGAGGAGGTCATTCACATATTTTACCCCTTTTGTGTACCAGTGGTGGTAGTAGACCGGTTTTCCTGCTATCAAAATTTTATCACTACACCATAGGCACATCGTGTGTACATTTATTGGGGTGCCGGTCTCCGTTTCATTTGCAATAACTAATTCAGCCCATGATAACAATACATCTCTCCAGAATAAATTAGATAACTTGTTGGCAATACTTACTACTGATCTAGAACCATGCTCCAAAATATCAAGTTCACCAACTTGAATCGGGACCAAACTTTTCCATGAACGAGACCCTGTAATTTTTCTTCTCAACCAAGCTATTTTAATAGCCTTCATAAAATTTTCTATGTGAATCATCTTGATACCACCATTTCGGTAGTCTCTCACCATAATATCTCTCTTAATTTTATCTGGTACTCCTCTCCACAAATACTTAAAAAATATTGAATTCAATTCTTTAGTAAAGCTCTTTTGCGGATTTGGCAAACAAGAGAACACGTGGTTAAGTTTTGGAAGGGCTAATGTTTTCAGGATAATAGATCTACCCAGCACTGTTAAATTCCGTCTAGACCATTGCTGTAGTAATATTCTAATTTCTCTTAATTTCTCCTCATAGTTCAATTCTATCATTTCATTTAGATTTACCGAAAACTTCATTCCTAACAAAGAAAAATGATTTTTACACCAGTCCAATTTCCATTCATCGCACAGAGTATCATTACAATACTTTTTGGCACCGAGCCATATTGCCTTTGTTTTTTCTGTATTAAGACGTAACCCCGAAAAAGAGGCAAAAAATTGCAGGAGACCTAATGTTGCTCTCATAGTCTTGCCAGTCCCATCCAAGAGAACAGACGTATCAGCAAACTGTGCCATCTTGTATTCTTTATTTTTAATTTTGATTCCAACAATATCGTTATCATTTCGCATTAAGATTCCCAAGATCTCTACGCAGAGTAAAAACACATACGGCGACATCGGGTCTCCTTGCCTACAGCCTCTCAAAATCTTAAAGGAACTGGAAATGAACCCATTAACAGTAACACTAGATGAAATATCGGCATAAAAGGTTGATATCCATTGTCTGATAGATGGGCCAAAATTAAAAACATTTAGAACTTTATGGAGGAAGCACCAATCCACAGAGTCAAAGTCTAATAGTAGTAGAAGACCAGGAATTTTTTGTCTATCAGTGTATTCCATAATGTCGTAAATAAGACGTGTAACTTCCCCAATATAACGTCCTGCCATAAAACCTTTCTGGTCGTCATGTATAATAATTGCTAGCACATTTTTAATGCGCTTAGAAATAGCTTTTGAAGCAATTTTATAGCTTACATTAAGTAACGAGATAGGTCGCCAATTTTTTAGCATCAATTTAGATTTCTCTTTTTTGGGGATACACGTAATTAAACCATGTTTTTGAGTCGTCGATAATTGAGTATTATAATATGCATAATTTAATGATCTTAATAAGAAAGGACCTAAGTCCGACCAGAAGAATTTGAAGAATTCCACTGTATACGCATCTGAACCTGGGCTTTTCGAGTTTTTCATGGATTTTAATGCCTCCAGAATTTCGCTAAGACTAAGTTCACCTTCTAGTTTTTGGGCTTGCTCATTGGTTAGCTTTGTGTAGGTTTTATCTAATAAAAGGCCTTCCAAATTGATATCTACCATCTCTCTTCTCTTGTATAAATTTTCGTAAAAATTAGCAGTTTCAGCCAATATAGCCTTTGGTTCTGAAATAATTTTGCTTTGTTCAGTTTCTATCTTCAACATCGCCTTATTGACAAAATTCCTTTTTTCAAGTCCGAGAAAATATTTGGAAGGTTTTTCTCCCTCCTCTAGCCATTGGGCTCGGGATCTTACTATACTACCCTCAATTTTCACCTTTCGGCATTCTTCTAATTCCTTTTGTTTTTGTTTCAAATTCTCTATATTATCCTCATTGTCGGATCCGCAAGTTATTTTTTCTAAATTTTCAATTTGCAATTCTAAATTTTCCTGTAATCTTTTATTTTCCTTTTTCTTTGCTGACGAATAGGATATGGTCTCTCCCCTAATATTCAATAGTAGCGTTTCAAAAAATATCTGATCATTTATCTGAAGTTGAACATCACTTTTTTCTATTCTGTCCAAATTTTCTAGATTGTACACCGGAATAGCGTAATCTTGCATAGTATTTTTAATAATTTTTTTAACCCGATCCACATATGGTTTGTCTCGAAGAAGGGAGCAATTAAATTTCCAGTATCCATGTCCCCTATCAACTTTTTTGAACACAATTTCCAAAATAACCGGTGAATGATCGGATCTATAGCTCATACCAATATCTGCAGAATTTATAAAAGTTAATATATCGGGTGACACTAAAAAAAAATCAAGCCTAGCTTGCTTCACAGGGTTATTTTGGCGCCAAGTATAGCATCTTTCATCCGGATGTAAAGTTCTCCAAGGATCTGAAAGTTCCAAATCTTCTTTCATAAGTAACACAGTTTCTTTTGACTTGGGATTATTTATATTGACATAATTATAGGTATCTAGGTCTTGATTTTGAACTAAATTCCAATCTCCACAAACCAAATATGATGAGTTTCCAAATTCAGTAATTGTTTCTTCTATACTACTACATGAGCAGTGTGACTAACGTCACAGGACCTACGAAGTAGAGTAGGCATTAGGACTCGATCGCATTTTCATTGAGATATGATGTGACCCTCCCCTACGGTACGTTTCATCATAATATGGTACATGTACAACCTTCCATAACAGCCATAGGTTCTCTTTATAACATGCCTTTTGTGAGATTGAGCAAGATTATATTCTGGGTATTTATATATTTACATCGATGTGTTCGTGCCACAAAAAATGAAAGTATATTGGTGAATGTTCTGGTCATTTAGTGATCCGGCCCTGGTACATCAAGCAGTTGAATAGACTCGGAGTTAAACACATTAATACTGGGTTTCACCAGCCTCCGTCTATAAATAGTTCGCTCAGCTGTATTGAGGTCGCTGTCCTCAGATCTTGCGGTTGAATCCAACAGCGAGAGAGCACCAGGCATGCCAGGGCTGTTCCCAAATTCCATGGTGTCATGTTTCCCTCGCTTAAATGATCAGACTTTTCTCCGTATGATCTATAACAATATACTGAAGTGTTAATTATAAATCTAATTTTAATCAGAATTATTTCAGATCAGAACTAGCTGGTAACAATGCCCTAATGCTCGTTCATGCCAAAAATCAAGGTTATAATGTCAACGGTTCTCCTTATTTTGCCGACGAAAGGATTCGGATGGACTGACTGACTCACTCATTACCGGACAATTTGCGATCTGTAGCCTACTTCGTAGGAATAAAAATTGGGGTCATCAGTGTTCGGCCCTTAAATCGTTATTAAAGTAATATGAAATCCTTCTAATCCTATATCGATTGCTAAGAAATTTCCTACAATGTCTTTCTTAACTTTTTTGACCTCAAATTCAAAATTATTACTAAACAAAATAGCTACCCCTCTAGATTGGCTGCTGTAAGAACTATATAAACACTCGTATCCCCACTCTGCACGAATAGTATCTCTATCTTTTTCTTCCCAATGGACATCCTGCAGACAACAAATATTATACTTCTTTGATCTTAGAAAGTCAAAAACGTCTGTTCTCTTAGATTTGGCCCCTAGGCCCCTGCAATTAACTGAACAAATCGTTATTTTACCTTCCATGGATACAAGATTTGATTATGCGAATCACCTGGTAGCAAACCTATACCAATACAATTTGCGTATATATTCCTGCAGTACATGTACCTGAAACTTGACAATTTACTTGACTTACATTCAACATTCTCTGTGTCTTTTTTCTCATCACATGGGTATGGGGTGAAGGAGAAAGGAAGTAACATACTTTTCATAAAAGAATATACATAAAACCAACAAATACAATGATAAAAAGAATTATCCAGGTTTTCCAACCCTGTCGGCTACACGAGACACTCTACGACACTAGTGCACTTAGTACTCCGTTGTGTCCTAAGGCTAGCACTCATGCCTCCCATTCTCTGGCCCCAATTCACTACAACATAAGCCAATACAAAAATCCTGTTTTCACACTTCACCTTGAATGGAGACATCTAAATAGTAAACTTATATCGTATACAGCTCTTCAAGCATGGTCTATCGTCTGATCATTATATGTTACGATGTCTGTCTGGCCACATAATTATAATTAAAAAGAAATCAAAAAAATAAAAGGATATCAATTTGCACTGGTAGTACTATCATATTTAACCATTCATTTTATCCGTGACTGGTACAAAAATCATTGTGTTCACCTGATAAAATGTCTAAATTGCATTTGCAGCTCATTATCCCAAACCAAATTCACTGGAGCAATACACAAATACACATATAATAACTTCTCGCCTATCTGGGACATAATCAATTGTGCATTCACCGGGGACACCGACCAATTTCAAGTTCCCCTCTGCATTGTAATGTTGTCCTATTTGTCTGGACCTCATTTATCACCAGAACAATACAAGTTATAACCTCCAGACAACTTCCACTAACACACACATGTATCTATAAGTAAGCTGAACGAAAATGTAAAAGGGAAAAACATGGAAAAAGGAAATATATATATTTTTTTTTTCTTCCTATTTTGAGGTCAATTAGCACTGGGATCAATCACATGTAGCTTTACAGTTCATGAAAAGCTAGGATACAGATCAATATACAAAGTCCCTACTGACCATCTTGACATATTCGAATCCACCGTTACCTGTATCCCAAACCTAGTTCCTGAAAAATCCCCCCCCCCCCAAAAAACAAAACAAAACGTCCAGCTTGATGGATAACTGCTTTCAGTAGAATATATATGTACATATATGTGGTACGGAAAATGTAAAGTTAAAGGGGAAAAAAATCGTAAAAAAAGGAAAACATTTTTTTTTTTTTTTTTTTTTTTGTCTATGTGCATCAGGAAGTGGTCACCATAACTTCACAATTCAAAGAACAAAGACGGATCACATGGTCCCCCACTAGTGATGCATCCCGTACATCATTACCGTACCCCCTAGGGCATATATGGAGATAGTATAGCAAGTTGGAAAATTAAAAAAAAAAAAAAAAAAAGATGTAAAAAAGGAAAACATTTTTTTTTTTTCTCTCTTTTCCTTTTTTACCCCCGAACAGTTATGCACCGAGTGCGGCCACTTCACATTTCAAACGATCTGAATAGACGAATTTCCGAGGGCCCCACAATGTCTATATGTACTCCTCCATCAACTTTACACTATCATGACTGTGGTCCCCCATGAGCATCAGTACAGTACATCATCCTGTAAGTCCATCACCAAAAAGCTCATTACCAAATATTGGGACGTCCAGCCTACCGTGTCAAACCACATTACTGTTCAATCCAGAATACTGTTCACGTCTGAAGAGAAGGAGCTTGCTGATCGTTCTTATTCCATCTTCTCCAAGGGTCATTTGAAGTTTTCCGAACTTTCAACACCACCTCTGTTTTGATGACTTCCACTCTGGTCATAAGCTGTCTTTCCTGTCTAATTGTATAGGCCTCCCTCAGTAGTTCCCCTCTACGAATTTTCATCTTAACTGGTAAGTCTGTTCGGATGCTGATCTTTTTGCCTGCCAAGTTTTTTGCTGATTTCAAAATTTCTTCTCTATCCTGCAAATTCACAAAGGTTATCATAATACACTTGGGGTCACTCGGTGAAGCCTGTGTATAGCCGCAAAACATACTGTTGCCACATAGTCCTTTGGGAGAAGAAGATCGGAACACATAAAATCTCGGACGACTTTTTCCGTGTCTTTTGAAGACTCGTTTCCAACTTCAGTAATTCCATAAATCAGCAAATTTTTCTTACGGTCGTGAATTTCTTTGAGAAGTGATTCCAAAATCCAATATGGCCATCAGGCGGCCATCTTGGATTTCCCCATGAAACTTTATTGCGATTTCTCAGGAACTACTACATGGATCTTTGTTAAATTTGGTACACTGGTTCTCCTTGTCGTCCAGTTGTGCAAGATACATTTTCTGGTCCGATTCGAAAATCCAATATGGCCAACAGGCGGCCATCTTGGATTTTCCCATGCAACTTTATCGTGATTTCTCAGGAAGTACTGCATGGATCTTTCTCAAATTTGGTACACGGGTTCCCCATAGGGTCTAGCTGTGCCAGATACCTTTTTCGGTCCGAATCGAAAATCCAATATGGCCACAAGGCGGCCATCTTGAATTTCCCCTTGAAACATTGTTATCGTGAATTCTCAGGAACTATTTCATGGGGCCTAGTAGTGCAAGATACCTTTTTTTGGTGCGATTCGAAAATCCAATTAATACGGTATTCTCGAGTTGTGACGTTGCATCACAAGAGTCGTCGGATCAAACGGTGGGGCATATTCTATATATTGACTATAGAGAATATCCATACCTTCACCTTTCATATCAAGGAGTTCAAATAATTTGGAATTAAAATGTATTTCTTCAAATTTTAAATCAGTTTTCTTTAGTCCATGCAGTAGCAAGTGAACTGCCCCACCCTTCCGTCTGCCGGCGGGTCGGCTACATGAAGGGACATCACTCTTGTGACTCAACGTCACAACTCGACTACTGCATGTTTCGATCCAAGGGAGATAATCTGGATTCAGGCACTTTCGAAGTTTCAACATTACTGCGCTGACTGAATCCCTTCAGTATTAAGTATTGTACCATCTTACTATTTTCGAGCATGGTATCTTAAAAGAGATATCTCAAACTAGCCCAGTAAACAGAACAGAATTAGCATTCGTTCCTAATTATAAAATTTTAAAGGTTATACAAAATGGTCTCAAAATCGGCTACTTTTTTGTGCTAAATTGTTGTAGAGGTGATTATATAGACTTGTTTTACATTTTTGTATGTTTTCAAACTGCCCAAGGTTGGAAATAGCAGCAGTAAAGTGCGACAATTCCATGCCCCTTTCAAAACGGCGAAAGCTGTGACCGCTTGACCTGTGACGTCACAACCTGATTACGATCTCGCTCAAATGCCTGTTGTGACGTCCAAATGTCAGCGACATCACGCTAGAACTCCCACAGTTGGGTGAATCTTTCGTAACAACGCCCGACGGCATAGACTATGACGTTTACGGCGCAATCGTAATCAGGTTGTGACGTCATGCACCAGAGGTCACGGCTCCAATACGTTTTCCCCCACATGTGTGCTATTCGTGTCCTTAAACCCACTTGGACGACATTATTCGAGAAAAAAATACTAATTTGTTGTTTGGAACACTACTGGGTATGTTTTAATGCAAAGTACTATAGAGTCATTTGGTATAACCTTTAAGTATGTTTCATAGCTCATGCAAAGTGTCAAAGAGATTGGTCTTTGCTTCCAGTACCCAATGATGACACGTGCAAAAAAATAAATAAATAAAAAAAATACTACAAAACGGAGACGAAGGATCTTCCGTACATGTACATTCACTTTCAGACTAACTTTGCTCATTTCTCTTGTATTATAACAACCGACATAAGTACAGTTTCCAGAAATCTTGAAACTTAGATTATTTCTTGGTGTTTTTCAGTGTCCCTTTTTCGATCTTTTTCGCTCAGATTCGAAATTCTGTAAACAAAATTACAGATCAATCGTTTGTTCTTCGTAACAATGAACAAAAAGATCCTCTAGTCATTAGCTTACAATTATCGGACAATGGTGGGCGCCAAGATCCTTCAGGATGTCTCGTTTATAATGCTACACTATCCTTCCATCCATGTCTTCATCCATCCATGTCTTCATCCATCCATGTCTTCATCCATCCATGTCTTCATCACAGCAGAACAATGCCAAATCAAGGTGATAAGCAAGGCTGGTTTTCATATGGGCACAGATTGCAATGAAGGGTACAAAATATTCCCCAAAATTGAAACAAACTTTCCAGATGATTTTTTCTCACAAAGACGTATGTCAATCCGATAAAACTTTTGCAGTTCACCTTTAATATCCCTAATCCTTGATTTGGACCCACAAAATCTGAGAATACCCTCGAAACGGAGAGCTTTTTTTCTGAGAGGTCGTCTTTCAGATGTCCGATCTAGTACCATAAGCTCGGGTGATGTCCCTCGGCTATGACCATAGTAGGGCCTATTCGGCATGTAAGGAGAACACAATAGGTGACTACATGTAGGGAACAATGTTAAACCTCGAAAAGCTACCCAACAAGCTGTATAGCACACGGTGTTCCCGCTTTGAATATCCTTACATGATGAACTTCCTCAAAGTAGAGACACAATGGTCAGTGACGAATGCATTCAAGAAGAATAGATAAATTGCAAGAGTAAACCAAAGAATTCACTCATCGCACATTGCATTGTGTGAATGGCCTGACATCTTGAAAGATCCAAAGTAGCTTTGTAGTATATCTACATGTACAAATATGTACATGTATTTGAACGTGTGGTCTGAATCTAATTTCTATGATTGATGCACAAAAGATTAAATTGATGCCATGAGTTTTTTAGTTTTTTTTTTAACAAATTTCATCTCTGAACATGCTGAAATCAATAGGCTGTTATTTTAAACCATTGAATACTTCCCAAGTTGTAGCTTATTTAACAATGCCTTGCCACACTCCATGCCGCATAGGAGTGACAAAGCTAAAAGTCAAGATCAGGCCCTGGATATCCTAACTGAGAAATGCTCAACTCTATCAATAAACAATTTGCCATGTTTTGAGTTAATATGTGGCTCCACCAGTAGAGTGCCACAAAGTTTAAAGTGAACAAAGTTCAATTAACTTTCAAAAATTCTGATTGACTGGAATTTCATTTAAATTTTCGTCCCAACCCAGAGAAAATGCCAGATTTTCATTTGAAAATTTCAATTGACCAATCGAATCTTTTGAAACTGGAAGATAACCCATGATGCAATTTTGGTTCTATAAATTCTATTCAACCCCAGAATTTATCTGTTAGATCCAAGGCTTTAGTTGACATTGTCTGAAGTTTGGTTTTGATGGACTTGCATACTTGAGATACATGTAGAGCAGCTGAAAAGTAATCCCCCAATTCTCAATCTTCATTTCAGACCATCACGAAGTAACCAACACAGATTCTTGGACATTGTGGGAATATACTCAATTGAAATAATATTTGATAATGTGAAATAATTAATACATGAATGGGCTTGGGAATAAGATGGATACATGTAGACGGACATCATTATGACTGCTAAACCGAGTAGCTGCGGACTTGATAAATATACTATGTAATTAATATACTATGTAAACAATGAAATCTATGAATTCTGCTCATTCGAAGCTGTTTTTCCTTCCACGCCAAAGAAAATGCTAAATATATGTCCACAGCCATGTTCATCGAGAAATGTAAACAACTGTCCTAGATCCATATGGTATTCTCTCCCTTTACCTCCGCGAACAGCAAAGGCAATTTCATCGAAGTTACCAAATTTCCGCAAACTATCAATACCACCTGATGATATATCAAATTCTTCTTTGTCTTTTACGGCTAACTTTTTCCAGTTAAGCCGACGTAGCCTCTGCCAATAATCCTCCACAGACCGGCTGTAACCCTCTGCGCAGATCATTCCTGGTTTCCCTGGCAATGAGAATCCCGTTAATTTCAGTTCGTGTGCCCAGGCGAGAATATCACGTCTCTTGAACTTGCTGTATATATGATGACTGTAAATCCAGAGACGTGTTAGTGTGTTATCCTCTTCCTGACTATTGGTACTATGCTTTCCCGATGTTGGGATTTCCTCGTCTGTCAAGTAGTCTGACACATTATCTTGGATCCACTGGATGACTGGACCGATGCATATTTCCCCAGGTTCGTGGATATTCAACGAAAACTTTTGAAGATCTTCGCCAAATTTGCTATGTTGATCACGTGTCATGGTGGGAGCTCGAGTGAAAATTTCAGGTGCCACAGTAGGATACTCGTGTGGTATGTGGCAAACAACCTCAACACAACTCTGGAAAATAAAGTTCAAATGTGTATTACAAAAATTATGCAATCACAATAAAATATTCCTCATTGATGTGTATTGGGCTACAAGTTGACAATCTTACTTTCAAAATGTACAATTTAGTTTTCAAGCCGAGTGAACCGAGGCCATGCATTTGTAAATGTCCACAATTCTGATAGCAATTTATAGTGAAACCTGTATAAACTGACCATGCTTGGGACCAGATTATAGTGTTGGTCTGTCAGGGTTCTGGTTTATCAAGGTTCAAAATACCTTAAATTTAAGTATTGGGACCATGGGTAATATAATAAGTTTCACTGCACATATTTCATTGAGTGACTGATGATTTAACAAGGCAAAATCTAATCTCTGACTAGCCATGTCACCCAGTTCTCTGGACATGTAGCTTCACTTTTGCTGACCTCAGACAATGTCTGTTTACAACCAATGCAGAAATCTTCTTTTCTTTTCTTAAAAAAATACTATCTCTGACAGACTCCAGCCATAGTAAGTTTACCTTGGAGTCCTGTAAGGGAACCTTCACCACAAATCCAATACGACTTTGGAGGGAGTCATATTGAATATTGCCATCCACAAATGATTGAATCTCCTGTATAGTGACCTCATCATCCATGTGAAACTCTCCCGGACCACTGAACATGCTGCCTAACATCTCCACTTCAGACAGCTGTAGTTCCAACATCTCGCGCACATCTACCTCATCAACTTTGCTACCTTCATCATTCATGTTCCCTCAGTAGGCCCCCCCTATTCATCTGAAATATTAAAGTTTCCAAATATGCAGTACCGGTACCATAGATAAATTAAGGGGAAAACCAAAACTACTTTCCGGTACCGTATTTAGTGTACAATGTAATAGTAATCACTCCAATAGTTCATTGACCTATCAACATTCAATCACCACTAGATTTGGCCTCCGAATTTGATCAGCCAGATAAGCCAATAGCTCTTATTTAATTAATTTCCCTTTATGTAGGAGAAATTGATCCCTAGCCATGGTTCGTCTGGCAGCTAGCAAGTCATTACGAAGACCAGTTCCGAATCACATTCATGACTGATGTCTCGGGATATGCCCATATTTGAGCGAATGAGCCAGGCAAGGTGTTGTATATTTTATCCCCTGTGAAATCACATACATATCCGAGTTCATCATATCTCGAATAAGACTGTTGGAATTACAATGGTTGAAACGTATCATGTGTGGAAATATTATATTTGACTGATCACCACCAGTTGAGCAGACCCCACTATAGTGGCTTGTGTTTACGTTGGAGTGAATGTTGACCTGGAAATATTGATCTGTCAAATGACGAATAATAATTCGACACGTGACATATAATG
>JAVTVY010055900.1:0-29607 GCA_036873755.1 Hanleya hanleyi | reverse complement strand
TAAATTTTGGCTGCTGATAACCTACTCTGTTGTTATGATTTTCTTGCTGCAGGTTAGTGTAGCATACCCGATATATGTTAATAAGATTCCACAGAATGGCTGACCACCCTCCAAGAAGAGCGGGTGACGTTAGAAAAAGGTATTTCGGGGTAGCCTGTTCGCCAATGTTTTTACACAATAAGGAATGGACCTACTTCCATCGAAAAAGTGTACATTATTGTGAGGACGAGTACTGGTTCTCAATGGTATGTACACCTATGTGCCATACAGATGCCCATCCGCCATGTCGTACATTCTTCATCAGCTTCTTGTCATTCCTCTTGTTCATAAAGGAATTAGCGTTAGTATCAGAATGGCGGAATTCGGTGTTGCTGCCCCTACCAAGAAGGCCAGATTGAACAATTTGGAGTAGAATCCTGCATATATTGTTCTGGGTCTTTCACAGGACCTACGAAGTAGTGTGACTAACGTCACAGGACCTACGAAGTAGGGTGAGGAAGATGACTACGGAGTCCATGCGTAATGTTACAGGTCACCTAGATGACTTGGGGGTCCAAGTTCAGAACTTCCGGGTAACAGTCTTCTAATGCATTTTCATGCCAAACATCATGGTTCTAATGTCAACGGTTCTCCTTATTTTGCCGACGAAAAGAATCGGATGGACTGACTTATTCATCACCAGACAATTTGCAAATGAGAGCCTACTTCGTAGGAAAAGAAAAATTCGCCTGTTCTTCCTGACACTACGAAGCTGGAATCTTTATTTTCAGCCTGCGATCAACAACGGGATGACCTACTCGAGAATATAACAGACATCCTCGATGGAGTGAAAACATTTAGATATCACAGAGATTGTAGGTCGACGTATTGTAGTCGGCACCACATACAGAGATTAATTAAGCCGAGGGACAGTGGAAGCATTAGAAGTTCATCGGTTGCTTCTACCAGCAGCATTCCAGGAGATGACACTGCTTTTATCAGAGGACCACAGTTGTCGAAATCTGCATTTGACTGGAAAAGCAATTGCTTTATTTGCGGCATGCGCTATTTTTCTTCTCACAGATATCCAGCAAGCAATGCTAACTGGTCTGTGGTAGCAACAGTCGTAGACAACACGTGTGATAACATCTACAGAAAGGTTGTAGATGCTGCAGAAAAGCAAGAAGACTGAAATGCTTCAACGCCTTCGTGGTGCTGGACCAGATCTAATAGCTGCAGATGCCAGGTATCACCGGAAAAAGAAAATTCAAAATGTATCATGGCAGGTAAATTCGAGTTGGAAAAATCGGAAAGTGCTCACATCGCTATTTTCAGACAGGTCAAAGAAGAATTCTATCACCGAGTTATGTTTGAGAACGAGGTGTATCTTTTGAAAACACTGCGCAATCGTTACCAGGAGCTTGCCGTCGGAACAGACGGTAAGGATGCTTAGGCATACACTTCTGAGAAGTTAAAACACCAGCTAATTCAAGAATCGCCAGAACTCTCTTCAATACCACAGCCACGGTTGTCGGATTTAGTATGTTCATCCGAGATCTCTGTTGGGGAGGCCCTGGTCAAGGTCCGTAATTTCTGACCATTATTGAATTAGCCGGTGTTTTAACTTCTGAGAAGTGTGTGCCGAAGCATTCTTAACGTCTATTCCAACGGCAAGCTCCTGGTAACGATTGCGCAGTGTTTTCAAAAGATACACCTCCTTCTCAACCATAACTGGGTGATAGAATTCTTCCTTCACCTGTCTGAAAATAGCGATGTGAGCACTTTCCGATTTTTCCGATTCGAAGTTACCTGCCATAAGACATTTTGGAAGACAATTCTTTTTCCGGAGATACCGGCATCTGCAGCTATTAGATCTGGTTCAGCACCACGAAGGCGTCGAAGCATTTCAACGTATCCTTGCTTTTCTGCAGCATCTACAACCTTTGTGTAGATATTATCACATGTGTCGTCTACGACTGTTGCTACCAGGGACCAGTTAGGATTGCTTGCAGAATATCCGTGAGAAGAAAAACAGCGCATGCCGCAAATAAAGCCATTGCTTCTCCAGTGAAATGCAGATTTCGACAACTGTGATCTTCTGATAACAGCAGTGTCATCTTATGGATTACTGCTGGTAGAAGCAGCCGATGAACTGCTACCGCTCCCACTGTCCCTCTGCTTAATTAATCTCTGTATGTGGTGCCGACTGCAATATGTCGACCTACAATCTCTTTGATATCTAAATGTTTTCACTCCATCGAGGATATCTGTTTTATTCTTTCGCAGGACTTAGCGATTCCAGCTTCGTAGTGTCAGGAAGGACAGGTGGATTCTTCTTTGAGAAATACCCAGAACAAAATATGCAGGATTCTACGTCAAAAATGTCCAATCTGGCCTTCTTGGTAGGGGGCAGCAACACTGAATTACGCCATTCTGATACTAACGTTAATGTTTTTTAATAAACAAGAGGAATGACAAGAAGCTGATGAAGAATGTACGACATGGCGGATGGGCATCTGTATGGCACATAGGTATACATACCATTGAGAATCAGTACTCGTCCTCATCATAATCTACACTTTTCCGATGGAAGTAGGTCCATTCCTTATTGTGTAAAAAACATTGCCGAACAGATTTAACCTCCCCCCCCTCGCGCAATACCTTTTTCTAACGTCACCCGCTCTTCTTGGAGGGTGGTTAGCCATTCTGTGGAAGCTTATAAACATATATGGGGTATGCTTCTCTAACCTGTAGCAAGAAAATCATAACAACAGACTAGGTCATCAGCAGCCAAAAGTTATAGTACAGTTACACTAAAAAACGGTCGAGGCCCCTCCCCCCCCTGGAAAATAGGTCACAACTTGGTTTATAATTGTATTCGAGCTTGGCATCATGCATTTCCTTACTCCTTGTACCATAACGATCAGTTTGATATATGATGACCTTTGGTAAAATGCCGGTTTGGGTTACTCGGAAAATAATCCAGTTTTGGGACCCATGCTGCAGCACTATTATATGATTACATGTTCACACCATAAATAATCTATACGTGCAGATTGTCATAACCAACAGATGCCGTACGACTAATAACTGAACTTCAGAAAATAGAAAAATAAATACATTGCCAAACCTCACCTTGCAAGCTGATCGACTCTTTTGAAACCAGCGTCGGGTCAGTTACCCGGATGATGTGACGTATTTTAAGGAATATTCCTTAACTTTTAAAGGAATCGTTAAGGAATATTCCTTAAAGGCCTTTGAAATGTACTATTCCTTAGAGCAATAAGGAATTATTCCTTTGAAAGTTAAGGAATATTCCTTTATTATTTGGAGAATATTCCTTAAAAATGGGTCTAAGGAATTCATTCCTTAACTTTTTTAAGGAATGATTTTTTCAGTGTAACTTCAGTAACTGTGAAACTTCATTGGTCGGTTCTTCTAATATTTTCCATTACCCTGAATTCTATGACATCAGCGTTGACTTTTTACTGTATTTGAGTCAAAGATTACTGAAGTTGTAAAACGATCGAGTCGCCGATAATGTGAAGCGCAAGACGGATTGCGTGCTGATTTGGCTGGAAGTTGAAAAAAACGGTTTTGGCGCGAAAAATGAATTTCTTTCCTCATGGAAAGATTTAGGTATTCGAACTGTATACACTCCGACTGATGGTCCACTTAGGAAGTAATAAACGGATTGCATTTGGAAGGGTAGACTTTAGTTCGTTTTCGTATGGTGTTCCATTTCGGCCATTTTTGCGTCTCGCGTCGCAGGCGACGGGAAGGGCGACGTCGCCCACGACGTCGTCCGCGACGTCGCCCTTCCCGTCGCCCTTCCCGTCGCGTTCTTATAATGTTAAGAGATACAACGCGACGCGACGTCGTCCTTTTTAAACGCGACGTCGCCCACGACGTCGCCCGCGACGTCGCCCTTCCCGTCGCGCGTCGCGCGTCGCTTTAATCAACACGACGCGATAGGCGACGTCGCCCACGACGTCGTGCACGACGTCGTGCACGACGTCGCTCGCGACGTCGCCCATCCCGTCGCCCTTCCCGTCGCGTTCTTATAATGTTAAGAGATACAACGCGACGCGACGTCGCCCTTTTTAAACGCGACGTCGCCCACGACGTCGCCCGCGACGTCGCCCTTTCCGTCGCGCGTCGCGCGTCGCCTGCCGGTATCTCAGGACAAAATCGATCTGCGCATGCTTAAGGAGCAGCTATTGCGATGTGGGTCGTATGGTGAGGCCGCCATTTCATGAATGAGCTCTGCCACTATCGATGAAGAAAATGTCGGCGTAAATGAATAATGCTTATCCTGCATTATCGTATAGCTTTTAAAGGGTGTTAAATATTAGTCCATGCTTGGAATGATGCCTGTTATGAAATTATCTCTCGGAAAGTCTGTAACTCGCTGTGTTGTACTACACACATTATATTTTGGCTTCCAATAGATATGCGCAACCCCCATATCCGTACACGAGTGAATGTGTGTGTGGCTTTTATGTGTGCTTTTATGTGTTTGTGTGTTTTCGTTTTTCAGATATCCTTACAGTATACCTCCTTATGTTACTACATTGACCAGGGCGTTGAAAATATCCTTTTATTTACTGCTGTCCAACACTGTATACCGGTACTCAACCTGTCACGTCCCGACAGATTGTAGTAGATCTTTTAGCTTTCAATTTAGCAGAGAGAGATAGTCCTATAGCTCTCAAAAAGAAGAAAAAAAGAAAGAAATTATGATGGAATTGAAGTCATTTTACTGTGAGAATTATGTTCTCTCTATTCTTTCTAACAATTGATTGAAGAATATTAGTTTTTCTGCACTCTTCGAATTATCCGGCATTTCCACGATCGTACTAGACGTTTGACGACAATTGAACTTCAAATATAAGACGAGTTCTTGGAGTTCGGGTAAGTTGCTCTTAACTCATGGCCGTAGACAAGGGGGGCATGGCCCCCTCCCCCCCAAATATTTGCACGACAAACTAAAAATAGACGTGTTTGTGAAATACATATTCCCCATGCGTGTTTGTCAGAGGGGAAAGTGGTCGAGCAGACGAAACGAGGCATACAGTTAATAGGGGAGTTCCGAATCGCCTTTTACATCTAGACTGCTGGCGCTCGTGTTGTTAAGAGTTGAGAGTGATTCTTGGCCTTATTTTCTACGAAA
Organism: Hanleya hanleyi; assembly: GCA_036873755.1. Classification (NCBI taxonomy): domain Eukaryota; kingdom Metazoa; phylum Mollusca; class Polyplacophora; order Lepidopleurida; family Hanleyidae; genus Hanleya; species Hanleya hanleyi. The sequence continues at coordinate 24,455 of JAVTVY010055900.1, read as the reverse complement.
ATCTGTCGTCGATAATTGCATGTATAAAATTCTCTAATCGAACTTGTAAATCAATGAGAAAATCAAGTCCGTCTCGGTGCACCAGCGCGGGCAGTTGCGAATCACTTTGGTAAGAAGCGGATCACGCCATCTAGCGGTCGTGAGTGGTCATTTATCACCAATATCCCAATATGCGAAAAATGTGGTATCACATGCCTGGACTTTGTTGGATTGCCATCACTGAGGCAGAAATTGTTCATAGACAACGACGGCCTGATCTGTCTGACAATGCCTGATACGGAAATTATCCTCACTAATTAATTTAATTCTCTCAGGATTTGGATAGTTCGTTATTTGTTCACGGACGACACCATTCATTTAAGATTGAACCTGACGGACCTGGTTCAATTCAAACCTGTCGAAAATGTTTCCCCATCTGACCTGATATACTGCAAGGAATTCAGATTCAAAGGAGGTGTTCGGTTTGACCGTATTTTTTTCCTCAGTGTGTTGCGTTTATAAACCGAAAATATAATTTCCTCTCGTTTACTTTAAAAGTTATTAGCTAGAGAGAGAAAATACTGGATTTTCATATCTCTCAATTTTCACCGAGAAGAGATTTGGCAAGAAAATATTACGAGTATTAGAAAATAAGCATTTGTTTGTTTTTGCTATTTTTGGCGATATTCTTGAAGGGAATTCCCTTCATATATAAAATATGACACCTTTAACCAAAACGAGTCTTACATATCGAAATGCGGTAGGTTTGATCCAAAATGATACTGAAAAATCGTTTTGGTTAAAGGTGTCATATTTCCATAATATTGACATATGTCAAAACGCTCGTAATGCTCTGAAAGGGTGTAGTTCACCGTCATTCGGCACATGATTCTTCAACTTGATAATTGTAACAGCTGCTTGGCCGAATGGTTACAGTGTCGGACTACAGATTAGAAGAAAACCAACAGTTTGGTTCGAATCTCCAAATACCCGTGTTTTTTTTTCTCCATTTTTCCCTTTTTTCTCCCATCTTCATTTTGGACTTTAAAGTGCAATAGTGACGTGAAATAAAGACAGCGAACCCCTAACGCACGTACTAATCCCTTATTTATTTTAATTCGTGAATAGAATTGCAAACAAACAACTCCACACACACAGTCAGACCACTTGTTCACTATTTGAATATTCTGACGATCCAGCAGAGCATAAATTTAATTGTTACACATATATAATTTCGTCGTAGAGCATCGGAAAGTTGTAACTATATGAATTGAAAAGTTATAAGGTTAAACTTGTCTTATCAACGCCTTTATTAAGGAAATGACCCTCAACAAGTGGTGACGCTTGCTTTCCCAAGTGATTATGCATGTGCCAATGTTGTTGTTTTTTGTTTTTTTTGGTTTTTTTGTTTGTTTTACAGTTACTTCCTTAATCATTGTTCGCTCAACTTTTGGCTGCGATTTTTCAGTTTTCGAGTCGGCTTATAAATTAATATAACTGATTATTGTTCGTAAAATATATGTGGATCGTTCATGAAAATACTAATGGTATCCGTACGAGAATATGAACCACAATTTCACATTAGACTGGCCTCGCCTGTCTGACAAAGAGTTGGGGAATACCTGAGCATTACGTCACAATTTACCGGCCGGCTCGGAGCGAGACAATAGAGCAGCAGAGAGCGACTCTGAAGGGAAAAATATCCATCTAAAGCGATCACCTCCTTTAAGAAAGTTACACACACGTTCCATCGTGTTGCTGACAGCTGAACGAATTCTACTCGCATATTCAACATTACAATATATAAACTCTCTAAATGGATATCGGACATCTATTTAGCATCTATATTTGGACAAAAGAAAATAGAGGAAAGGACACACAGATATATTTCCACAATTTTAATAATGAAATCTTTAATTTTGAAATCTTTGGTATGTGTGCGGTGGGGTGGGGGAAGGGGAGGGGGGAGGGGAGGGGTGAAGACTATCCCGTTCTGTGACTAAAGCAATAACTTTGCCCAAGAGACATTTGTCCGTGTGCAGTCTTCAATGTCACAATTCGTAATCCGGAATTGACATCTCTAATGCCGCATTATGTTACAATGCTGGCGAGGGTTATCGCAAATCATTAGATATTGTGTTTGACCATTAATATGATTCAGTCACTGAAACGAATACTGAAATTATCACTTAAAGCCATTTAATTTCTCGTAGATTCAACAAAAGAAATCACACGCGTTTTTGTCCCAGCGTGAATTTGCCATTGGGTGGTACCGGAAGCATTACCATGCCGAATTGACCGAGAAACAAACAACGCAGTTCGGTTGTTCGACATTTATTTGGGTCCACAGAAACAGACGTTCCAATAAAAATAGAAAAGATTTACACAGATGCTTTATTGCAAGAAATATAAGGCGTTCATTAGGAAAGTTATCCGCCGGTCACCGTGATTCGGAACCCACAAAAATACTGTATAAATTCCCTCAAAAATGTACAAAACACGTATTCCCTCCAAAACCACAACCTGGATGAGTCGCTGAGCTAATTAGTTTGCACACCGTTTTTTGTGTTGACCAAGTTTGAGGTTGAATAACCCTGGAAAGAAAATACCCACACATAAAAGCAAGAAAAGACAAAAAAAAAACTGGTTACAACGTGTGCGTTTTAATGTTGAGTTTTATTCACTGGGAAAGGCCAAGAACGCATCTCCAGTCATCTGGGATCCTGGAGCTTCCGAGGCCTAGGCGGCCCCTGGACCCTCGCCTTATTGTGCTGTCATAGTATAGCTCCCCCCCCCGCCCCAAATCTGAAAACTTGTCTACGTCCTTACGTCACTGCAGGGCTTCTTTCCTCAATTTCAAGAAAAATTTAAATCTCGTTGATATGCACTCTTAAAATAATTCATGGATTTTGTTCCAGGTTTTATTCAGGCCATTTGACTACAATTGTGTTTCAAGGATGAATTTTTTAAAATTTTTCTTGAAAATGAGGAAAGAATCTTTGCAGTTAAGAGCAACTTACTCGAACTCCAAGAACTCGCTCTGAATTTTAAGTTCAATCGTCTAGAACGATCGTGGACATGCCGGACGATTTAAAGAGTGCAGAAGTACTAATATTCTTCAGTTCTTAGAAAGAATAGAAAGAACAAAATAACTTCAATTCCATCAAAAAAAAATTCTTTCTTTTTGAGAGTTATGGGACTATCTCTCTCCGCTAAATTGAAAGCTTATAGATCTACACTACAATCTGTCGGGACGTGACAGGTTAAGTAACGGTATACAGTGTTGGACAGCAGTAAATAAAAGGATATTATCAACGGCCTGGTAAATGTGGAGGTATACTGTAAGAACAACTGAAAACACAAACACATAAAAGCACACAGAAAATCCACACACACATACACGCGAAATCCAATGGGAATAAAGAAATTCAAGACGATGTACGGATGTGGGGGTTGCGTATATTTTTTGGAAGCGAAGATATAATTTGTACAGTACAACACAGCGAGTTGCAGACTTTCCGAGAGATAACTTCATAACAGGCATCATTCCAAGCATGGACTAATATTTAACACCATTTAAAAGCTATACGATAATGCAGGATAATCATTATTCATTTACGCTGACATTTTCTTTATCGATAGTGGCAGAGATCATTCATGAAATGACGGCCTCGCCATACGATCCACATCGCAGTAGCTGCTCCCTAAGCATGCGCAGCTCGATTTTGTCCTAAATACCGGAAGGCGACGCGCGACGGAAAGGGCGACGTCGCGGGCGACGTCGTGGGCGACGTCGCGTTTAAAAAGGGCGACGTCGCGTCGCGTTGTATCTCTTAACATTATAAGAACGCGACGGGAAGGGCGACGGGATGGGCGACGTCGCGAGCGACGTCGTGCACGACGTCGTGGGCGACGTCGCCTATCGCGTCGTGTTGATTAAAGCGACGCGCGACGCGCGACGGGACGTCGCGGGCGACGTCGTGGGCGACGTCGCGTTTAAAAAGGGCGACGTCGCGTCGCGTTGTATCTCTTAACATTATAAGAACGCGACGGAAAGGGCGACGGGAAGGGCGACGTCGCGGGCGACGTCGTGGGCGACGTCGCCCTTCCCGTCGCCTGCGACGCGCGACGCAAAAATGGCCGAAATGGAACACCATATTTTCGAGAAACGTTTAATTCAACCTTGTTGAGCGATTGTTTTCCAAACTTTACTCTATTTCTATGTCATGGAGATCAGGGTTATGGAAATTTAAAACTGATATTATTTGGAATTACTTTATTTGAATCGAAGACGATAGAAAACAAATTAGGAAAAATAAAAATAATCGATATGCAGAAATAAATATTTATTAATTTTCATAATTTATTCAAAAGATACGTAGGCATCTTCTATCCCATATAGGCCAGCAACACTGATCGTGATTGAAAAGGCTGAATATTTTGTTGAATTACTGCATGTAAAGAAGGTAGTAAACAATATGGGGCATCCATATTTCATAACTTTGGCTTGGGCTCGCCTTAACTTCCCAAATATGCTTCCTGTATCGGTATACAAGTATTTCTATTATGTTTATGCGGTAACTGTAAAACTATAATAAATATATAGGATTCATTATCAGGGATTTCAACCGGAAATTCAGAAGATACTCCCTGTATTCCGTGACGAAGTTCTTAAAATTCAGGAAATGAGTCATTATCCCTTAATTCAAGAAATATCTCCTAAATTTCAGGCTATATTCTGAGAGTGTATGTTCAAAGGTGAAAAAATAAACTTTGACTATACGCTATTAATCTCTATACCTGTATTCTTCGAAATCAATCTCTTTGAATGTATTGAAGCCGCTAAACTTTTAGTTATGGTGTATTATTGGTATGAACGCTCGGCGCTGCTGTGTTTAAATAGTTTGGTAGAGCCAACCTCTGGGTCATTGCAATATTGATGTCCAGTCCTTTTTTTAAGGATTTGAGTGTCAAGAAGAGCCGATCTTGGCATGTCTTGACTGTATTCAATGGACGATAAATTGGAGTTAGTGACAACTTTAGTGATGGTAACTGGTATATTGTTTTCTGATAAAGCAAATTATCTGACTATTTGGCTTGAATTACAAGCGTCTAGTCCGTCATTCACAATTCAGCCGTTGTCCATTAGAGAATATCCGCGTCCATAATCCGAAGACCTATTCCATATTCCATATAACAGTATTAGCACCAAATTCAAAAAGACAATCATAGTATACATAAACATAGGCTTGTTTCCTGCAAGCCCTGAGAGTTAAAGCTTAAAGAACTGTATACAGACTATGTAGCTAATTTTGGGTGCGTTGTTTAGACCCCCTAAGTACCGTTTTGTGTTGTAATATCACCTTAAAACGGTCGTGGTTGCAATTTCTCCAATGTTGGTGTTTCAAATCAGGGATCCGTTTAATATTGTCATTCAAACCATACGTGAACATTGAGTCACCTATCTGTCTCAATTTTCCTGTGAAATACGAGAAGTCATCATTGGCAGATCGGTAGACAATACCCAATATTTCTACGCTGAAGTTGCCCCAGTCATGGCCGGGGCTTAACAGTTTTACCTACAAATACCGGTAGTTGTTCTCTTCTGATGGAGTTTCGATGCCCATTATCCCGTAAACGGGTGTTTTATTTCTTACAAATAATTAAATTGTTTTTGAACAATTGAGGTTAAGATGCTAATTAACAAAATAAGTGTTTGCGGTTAACCCTACCCTGTCTGGATGAGTTTGGTCTGTCCTAGTCGGTGGGGGGGGGGGGGGGTCCCTATCTATTTTCGTTACCCCTTAAGTAGAGGAGCCAAGATGGCCTCCATGATGACGTCAGAGTGACGCCATCTTTTCAGAAGCCAGTTTTCGCCAATTCTTTTTTAACCGACTTATCCCATGATCCGTTGCACTTAGAGTTATATAAGTAAGCTTAAAATGACCCAATATGATTCTCGGAAAGTCCGCAAGTTTAAGTTCTCTTGTCCTCTTCGTTCTGGAGCTACGATGAAAGTTCTGGAACTGCGGTGAAAAGTTCTGGAGCTGCGGTGAAAAGTTCTGAAGCTGCGGTGAAAAGATCTGGAGCTGCGATGAAGAGTTCTGGAGCTGCGGTTAAAAGTTCTGGAGCTGCGGTGAAAAGTTCTGTAGGGGGCAGGCCAGACAGGGTTAACGATGAACTGAAAGCATATCATGCTCTAAGACATCATAAGTGAACATGTCTGGCAACATCGATCTATGTTCACATTTGAAAATAGAAAATTTTGCACACTGGAAATTCGCGGTGAAACAATGAATGCGTTTACTGACTAATCAAGCTAATGGATTGTCGGAAACAAATAATTTTATAACTGTGAACGATACAAATTACCTTCTCTTGATAGCAATTTGTGCTTACTTCATAATAATAAATATTATGTTTGTTACATGTACGCTATTTGAAGCATCGTCATCAACACGAGGTGTTTGTTGGAGCATGAAGTCTCTTCACTCTTGCAGACCAAACCTATTAACCGTCTTTTAACTGGCCCTGAGGAAATCCATAGAACTATTTCCACTGTGGCAGTTAAGAATTGCTATTAACACGTGTAGGTAAATTACGCATGACCAGAGACTGTTGACAGATCAGCCTGCTCGAGCAAATATTGTTTCACGGTATTGTTCTTCCGGGATGATATTTTGATTTTTCATGAAAAAGAAAATCGATTTATTCTTGCTATTGGGAACGCTCGGAATGCGGTAAAACTGAATTCATACCAATGCCACAAATAGGCTGGATTGGCTATTTTACATACTGTACACAGTGACGTCATTTTCAAAAACGGCATTTTTTAGTCGATTTTTCGGTCGGATTTTCCGAATTTTGTATTTATGCAATTTCACCGCAAAAACAGCCTGATAAATTAGTAAATAATAATGAGATGTGAAATAAAATAGTTTTTGCCCACTTTTCGTCGCAGAAAAGCAGAAATTTGGAAGAAATATGACAAAAACATCCCTTTTCTGGTACCCCATGTGGACGCCATACTGAATTTACCCACGATCTTCTGCTCGAGGGGTTATGCAAATAGGCTCAAAATGACCCCAATATAATAAACTATAAAGTCAAAGAGTTGCAGCTTTCCATTTTCTGCCGTTCCGGAGATAGCTCAGAAAGTTTGGTATGGGAACCATTTCGCCCCCCCAGGTCAGATAGGGTCAATGACGCAGAAATTCAATTAGTGTAGACTGTTGAATAGTGAATGTCGGATGAGACGCCTATGCTTCAGGGTGGAAATGTATAAATAAGTAGGAAAAATGTGTAAATAAGTAGAAAAATGTATAAATAAGTAGGAAAAATCCCATGATAGCTCCAATTTTTTTAGCAAAAACCCCTCACTAATAAATGATTCAAATCTGAATATCTGTATTAAAGTAGCCGTCGTCTAGATTTACAACCTGTGTCAAGGTAAAATAAAACATAGCATCATCTCCAGAAACAATAACATTTCTATGATTGCTTGCAAAAATACGAGCTGATCGAAAGGATATGTGATGTTTACATGGATAAAGCTCCCTTTGGTGACAGTTATCTTTTTTCAATCTAAAATCAATAAAATGATAGTTTTCTTAAAGTATACATGCTGAGAAACCAGCCTGAGAAAGTTGCAATCGCCAATTGCACCAAAACGAATTTATGGTTCAGCAAATTATGCTACCAGTTTGGTACTTTTGAGGCAGTTTTAAGGAGGATTTGCTCTTGAATCAAAACTATGACACCTCAAACCAAAATCAAACTTGTACTTTGAATCAGTCAAACTTCCTAATATCTTGTGTGAAAAGTGTCATTTTTTGCTACAAGAGAAAATCCTGCCAACACATGTCTCAAATATACCAAAATGAGCCAAAGAACATATTTTGATCAAGCATATATCCATTTTTATGAAAATGACCCTCGTAATTTCTTTCCAGGCTGATATTTCTGTATGTATACATGAAGAATTCTATGACTTTTGCAGGATTGTATTCAACAAAAAAGGTTTTGTTGCCGTTAGACACGAAGGAGTTACCGAGACCATATTCAGATCGCGTTCATCGTATTTGGGCGTGAAACAATGAATGCGTTTATTAACTAATCAAACTACTGGATTGCTGGATACAAATAATTTTGTAACTGTGAACAAATCTTCGTCTTTGAATAATACTGTATAGTATATGAGTTACTCTTCCTTGCTATTTAACAATTAGCTCCTGGACTTTTTATATAGCCAATCTAGGTGACTGTATAGATTTTGTGCGAAGGAAGAACCCTACACCCTACACTAAAATTTAAGGAATATTCCCCGACTATTACACGAGCGGATATTCATTAAAATTCATTAGGCAATATTCCGTTGCATATTCCTTAGTTATGTTGAGGAATATTCCGCTGGTGTTATAGTCGGGGAATATTCCTTAAATTTTTAAGGAATTTTTATTTCTGTGTACTAATTTGAAGGAAGGAAAATTAATATCACATTTGCCCTAAAACTCTACAAGACAAGATTTTAATAAATTTTTATATTATCAATTTCAAATTAATGTATGTTCACTTGAAATTGAAGACCCGGCAAGATTATCGACAGCTCATACATTAATTTGCTGTTGCGTGGAGAAGCTATTAAGTGTCTATAGTGTAAGGACGGAATATGTTGTCTGCGTTACTCTAGCTCAGGGATATGTATGGGGACCAGATATTTCAGTTTCACACAGTAAATGAGAATCATATTGATTTTGATGTCTGTATGTTCTTCTGTTAGTCTTGTCCAGATTTTGGTTTGCTATTGTTCTCTATAAATTGTTTGACTCATTTATACTAATACTTGAAACAACTTAGATGTCGCCATTTCCCAGCACATCTGTTTTGTAACCAGCTGCCACAGCTTGACTTGGTTAAACTCATTCAAGCCGTTACGTACGTATGCCATATTTACACATTTGACCATAAACCATAAACGTCACAGTAACGTCATTTTGAAAAAGTTATTTTTTGTCAATTTTTCCGTCAGATTTTTCAAAATTTATATTTTTGTTTACATCGCATATAAATACAAATTAATTAGTAACCAATAAACTGATAGTTTTTGCACACTTTTCCTCGCAGAAAAGCAGGAATTTTGAAGAAATAATATCACTTTTTTGGTACCATAGACGCCATTTTTTATTCACCCAAGATCCGCTGTTCAAAGAGTTATGCAAAAAGGTTCAAAATGATCCCATTATGCTAACTACTAAGTCATCTCTCATTTTTTGGCAATTCTAGAGACAGAGTAGAAAATTGGGTGGGTGGGGAGGCAAAATGCTCTCCCCCCAGGCCTGATAAGCTTAAGACGCCGCCAATTAACAGGGTCTTTGTATCTGAGTAAATCCCACTAGTCTGTGTCAGTTGCAAGTGAAGGGAATGGAGTACTGAATACAGACTGTGCATTACCTAAGCCGAAAGTCTCCAAGTCCCTATGCTCTTAAAGTCCAGACAAAGTCATAAACCTTCTCTCAAGTTGTCACTTAGGATGTCTCGATGGACCATGTTCAACCATTCAAATGACATTAACGACGAGAAAATGAAATCGATGTAGTACTGAACTGAAGATTAAATATCCTACTGCAAAGCATTATTCGGAGATCTTCTGTGCATACTAGTGCCGTGCTCTTTTCCTAGATTGTGAAAAGTTGTTTTCTGCATGGCTATACCACCAACAAACGCCTCCATTCAGAATCTCTCAAAGACTTTGATAAATATTGCACACTGACCCCAAAATGCGATCGTAGCATGCACAATCTCTGGCGCTACATTTCGCTTAATCCGGGACTAGGAACCGTTTGAATATCACGTGGTATACATCGGCATGGTGCTGAAATGAACAGTCAACATCAAAGCGTGATTGTGATACATGCCCTGGAATTGGAAATTCATGTGAATAAAGAGTAATAGACAGGGATTAGCCTTTTGGTAAAGAACATCATCTCGTGTTGCCCTCATCATTGAAAACTGTTGACCGTTTGTCTCTTGTAGGAAACCATATTGTGGTTTTTTTAATTATTATTTTCATTTCATACACATTTGGAATTGGTTCTATCGGTCATACGAAAGCGGTCTTCCGATCATTGATGCGGAAAGTATTTTAATGCCGAACGTTGAGTATTGAATTGAAGCGATATGCAAGAGGTGGGAAAAATTGACCACGTCTGGTGACTAGAAAGCAACCATAGGACTCCACAGGAAAGCCTTCCTCGGCAATCCACATTCAGACCCGAGAATACGATGGATTCTCGGATGTAGCCTTAGTATCGCAGACGCGCTTTTATTGCAGCTGTTCATGTGAAGTCTGTGAAGTATTCACGCGGCCCCTAGCACCGGCTTATGCGGAATGCCTGATCTGACGCTTGCTATCTCAACTTCTCAAGATATTTGTGTGAGATACATTGCACCCCGAAGTGACTATGAACATTCATTTGAGTAAATGAATCATTGTCAGAGACGATAGAAAGTTGTCTTGCTGACCTCTTATATCGTTGAAAGCCTCTCTCTTACAAAAAAACTAGTTTACATCTATAGCCTCTATTTATAGCCTCTATCATCTCATGTTTGTATGTCTACGTGCGTAAATAAGTACGGCTGATCATACACATATTCCCGTCGTAACTGAAAGTTAAGGGGAGTTTAAGGCTCCATATTATATTGAATTGCACATTTTCATTGCACATGTTCAAAATTACACAGAAGCGACGTTGATACATTGTTCTATAAGAAACTTTTGTCATGGTCCATAAATTTCATACCGTACACAAACAGACATACAGATGAAAATATCCCCATTTCCCATGTAATTACAAAGAATGGCGCGTGGTAAATTCCGCTTGTCCAAGCTATAGGGCTTCTAAACGAGGAATATCTGAATGTTATGTTACACAAGCACGGCAGCTATTCAGCCCCACCAGGCGTGCTGTGAACACTATCAGCCTCCAAATTTGTTACACTATCGGTCAAAGGACGAAACATTGAGAACTGAAACTCTGTGACTTATCATTTTGGTGTCATTATGAGCCTATTTGCATTCATCTCCTATGCTAGGTGAATTAAATAATGATGGCCATAAGGGTTTGACTAAAAAGTTGCCTTTTCATTGTTTTATTCCACAAATGCAGCCTATTTTAATATGAAAGTGCTTAAACTTATTTTAATTCACTTCATATAATTATTTACTGATTTAGTAAGAAGTCAGAAGTTTCAGTTCCCAGCCAAAGGAGTAAAAGAATATTGATGGTGTGATGAAGGGTCCAAAAGGCACCCTATCTCTCTCGCAGGCTGTGGTAAACCACATTGATTTCTAAGTCGATCACTATTAGCTATGGATTTTTCTGGTCACAATTTCAAATTGTGGCGATGCTTAAGATAATTCACTTATTTTTGGCAAATTTTGCCGATGACTGTTTGAATATGGCGGCCATCTCTGAAATAATTAAGGGGAACATGCACTCGATTTGATGAGTATGCCAGGTACTAATACCTAACCAATCATGCCGCTATCAATTCCAATCTGAGGGAATTGTAGGGAATTGATAGACAGTTCAATGTTTCAAGGATGATTTCTGCATTACAATCGTTTTTCTCTCTTGCATCGAGTCAGTGGATAACGAAGTTGTAAAGCATTCACATTAGCTAGGTACGTATATCAGTTTTCGAGTAGTCGTATTGGATTGAGATGTATCGCCTCGGTCAATGCGATTATCCTCAGGCCAATGCCAAGACAATATGAATGGGATCCATTAATAACATAATTAGTGTGTCGTGGATGTTCCGTTGTCTACATCAATATCCATTAGGTAGCATGGAAATCGCGCTTCACGGCGGAACGATGCAATCAGATAATGCGATGTTTAGTCTAACTACATACATTCCGGGCTGTGGTAGTTTAACGATAATGGATTCAGATACTGGGTCTATGGCTTATGGGGTCGTAAAACAAGGTTGATATTTACTTTTAATTATAGATGATCTGGAAGTCGGTCTTTTGGAAAGATTTACTTGGCTAATGAAAACTGTAGGATAAAATATAAGACAGAAAACCCATTGGTTTATCAGACAGATGTGTCGATTAATTGGACGTAAGTCATGGAACACGAATAAGAATATCCTTATTTCGTTGGAATGTTTGTGGAAACGATAATTCTGTTGAGAAGCGACCGTTTCAGTTTCCTGAACATCAGTGTCTTGTTTAGAAGAAAGACCGGGATGTAAACAAAGGAATATATCGGAAGAACCTCAGCTGTGATTCTAAGAAATTCTAGCTACTCTGATCTATAGACATCTTCGCTTCCTCGGAAGGGAAGTTGATGAGACTTATAACCATGACCAATGTAGGTTGGAATTCTGAAACGGGTATCATTATAAACAGCCCTAGTATTCGTGCTTCACTAGGGCCACTGTCATCCCAACACACACACTATCTCAATATTGATGCTGAATAATTCGGCCTTGGGTGGTCGAAACTATAGTAGTATTCAATCGTACAAAAAATGGATGTCACGTGTAAACCCCATGGCATATCGATAAGTGCATATTATGTCCTTTGATCACAGCTTCGTATGCAATAGACAGACACAAAAATAGATGGAAATATTGCCTTAGGCTCAAACGAGAAAACAAGACCATCATCATCATCATTGGGTAATAATATGTGTGTGCTATCTTAGTATACACCTTGAGGATATGCTCTTTGGATAAGTGATATTTGATATAGGATAAACCGTATCCTTCATTTATATATTAGCAGGATTTGCGATACACGGAATATCTTCGGTCGTCATATATGTGTGAAAGAATATATCTACCAAAATAATATCTATAACGAAACGAAACACTGTGAGCAATTTATTTCCGTGGTGGAAAAAAACCGGAAGGACGACAAAACTTACAGGGTGCCTCTTAGGTTATTTGATTTTCGTATTTGATATATTTAATGTATTCAATGGAATTAATGTCTTTCTAGTATTCTAGGACAGATATTATAGTCCTATATATCCTCAGATTTTGTCTGATATCGTGCAGATTATTTCATATTTGTCCAAAAAATTTATCTTCTCACAAATAGAAAGGGTCCTTACGAGATGAGGTTTATTAACCAACGTTTATTTGAGCAACATGGAACATGGAATAACTTTAACATTGGTATTGAATATACATGTATACTGGACATTGTTGACTCCGTGACATTCGTAAATTGATACCCTATTAATTGGATTTATGGAACATTTTATTGATTTCTGCTTGGGGATATGTGCTGATTTTCTTGGAGTAATATATTAAAAGTACATCTTAAGGATAACATAAATACACATTTAAAGAAGACCATATTCCCTGATGAATTCCACAGCCATGCTGCATCATATGGCTTTTAAAGATTTTATGCTATGCTATGCAACATACCTTTATTCGAGGGAGGAGAGATCATTTTAGTCTCTCAAAACACTCAGATCAGAAGACGTCTATAACATAAGGCTTAGAACATCATAATATGAAACAATGTTAGATATTCATGACTATTACTGATGTAATCTTTAGCAGAGTATAAGTCCTCTAAGTTTTCCCTTGTTATACGACTCACCTTTCTGGATGGATCTCTGCATGAGTTGATCGAGTTGTCCTGTATTATCACGTTGAACTACAAGGAACAGAGCATTAGAATTTTTATCCCATCGGCATATATGCCGGATGGGATCATGTCGTCACGCTGTCCGGCTGTCCGGCTGGCTGGCTGGCTGGATGAACGACGTGACCGCTCTAAAAGGTGAACCGTTCCAGCTAGAGTCTTCAAATTTGGTATACTGCATTGTTGGGTGATAAAGCACAAGTCTATTTAGTTGATTTTTGTGGTTTCCATGGCAACATAACAAAAATATCCATATAACGACGTGACCGCTCTGAAAGGTGAACCGTTCCAGTTGGAGGCTTCAAATTTGGTATACTGCATTGTTGGGTGGTAAAGCACAAGCCTATTGAAATTGTGCGCATTTAGTTGATTTTTGTGGTTTCCATGGCAACATAGCGAAAAATATCCACATGACGACGTGAATGCTCTAAAAGCCGAACCAGTGCAGCTGGAGACTTCAAATTTGGTATACAGCATTGTTGCATGATAAGGCACAAGCCTATTGAAATTGGGGACATTTTGGTGGTTTTGTGGTTTCCATGGCAACATAACGAAAAATATCCACATTACGACGTGAATGCTCTAAAAGCCGAACCGTTGCAGCTTGAGACTTCAAATTTGGTATACAGCAATGTTAGGTGGTAAAGCACAAGGCTATTGAAATTGTAAATTTGGGTGTTTTTGCTGTTTCCATGGCAACATAATGGAAAATATCCACAGAATGAGTTTAATGCTTTAGAAACAGACTGTAGATCATCTGTAACTCATGAGAAAAGAAAACGGACATGGACTAACTGAGTTCCAACAATCCGGAGTACCTCTTTACCTCAGTATCACATCCATGCACCCAATACCAAGGTTTGCAACAATTCCATCATCTGTATAATACACCTGGGCTTATCGTACTATCATACTATGCCTTTAACATTTTACATTAACCAACAATACATGTGAACATGTCCTTACACATAATTGAGAGCCACTTTAATGCTCCTCTTATCAGAGCGGGTGGTTGGTGGGTGCCCGCCCCTTTTATATCTAGTTGTCTCTAGCCAACTTTCCATACAAATAAACATGACTGTTTTTCTCCCAACTACTTCTGTCTGCCCTTATTGAATGCTCTTCATCTGTCTATACCGGAGATTTATATTGCTCATGTGAAAGGGACAGCAAGTTCACACTAGGCCGATGGGATCAAGTGTGGCCGTGGCCTCTAGTTGTATTTTCGATCAGTCCCCACCAGTTAAATCTTCTTAAAACAGGGGGCAGCCATTGTTTATATTAGTATTTACGCTGATTTACCATTAACGAAATAATTTCCTGCACTTTGGAGGGTTACAATTTTCTCCATAATAAATGAGTAACTTCTTAGCTATATGTACACACCAACAGTCATTTTCATTTTCATCCAATCATCGAGTTCCAGTCACTTTCCTTCTGTAGCTGGGCAAGATAACACAAATGTGTAGTTTGCGATGACGTCATTTTTTTTGCTAACCTATACTGAGCAATGTTTTGGCATTCAGGTACGGCGTATCACGTTGGACACATCGGTTATCGTCAAATCACCGAAGTTAAGCAACATTGAGCTCAGTCAGTACTTGAATGGTTGATTAGGTGCTGTACAGACTGGGCTGATCATTGTTAGGATAATAGGAACTGTGAGCACTTTCGTGTTCTGGCACATGTAGGTCTCGTCGTGATTTGTCTGATACATTATTGAAAACGACGTTAAGTCCTACTCACTCACACTGTTTTGTCATTGGCATTGATATACTACAAGAGGCCACAACACCAGACATTGCATTGTGACACCATATGCGTTCTTGTTTCCCAAAGCAATCTCGAGGCCTTGAATTAGAATGTTATACGAATATCAGGCAGCACTTAAAAAAAGACCTCTCCAAGTAACCCACCATTGAGATTTCATTATGAACCCACCTGTGACATTACTTTCCAAAGCAATTATACCTTGAGTTGATTGGTATTACACTTGATCATATCGACGTCTTCCCTGGACCTCACTATCTAAAATCAGCTTTTATATGATGTATTAAAAAGACTCATCACAACTGATATAAAGCCATACAATCGAGAATTTCCTTGACAAAAGGATATTATCTGAGAAATACTCAATAGAGATAATGTTCCTGGCCGATTCATCACTTGACCCATCAACATTTGGTAGTCTACGGTAACCATGGGATTTCCTTCCAGCCGATCTGACTGGCAAGACTGATGTACGGTTGATTTCCGTCTATCTCGACTGTATTTGCTTCACTCTTCATACATTTAGCGAAATATTCGGTCACACGGGTTAATTTACGTGACAAAGGACATACTGAATTTCGAGACAGCCTGTAGTTCATCATGAGATACACAATGGCTTAAGGCCTGTTTATACTGAGCGCGAACACGACCGCGACCGCGACATCGACCGCGACCACTGCTACTTTCCGCGCGAATCATCGTTCGTACTGAAAGCGGCGATACGAAGATGAAACTGGCGCATTTACGATTTAACCATGTCTGGCTACACATCATCAGTCAGCGACGTCATATGTATGCCTTTTGACCTCGCACTCTGATTGGGTAATGCCAATCGTTCGCGCGAACTGTTCCTAAAAATTCGCTCTGGAGGCAATGTCCACGGATTTCCGCGCGAACTAAAATTCGCCCGCATTCGCGTTCGCCGTTAGTATAAACGACTTCACTCAAACACCAGTACATCAATCAAATGCGATCGCCGCGTTCGCGGTCGCGTTCGCGCTCAGTATAAACAAGCCTTTTATAGTCCTACAACACTAATTGTTTGTATCTCATACCAAGCTTACCGAAATGGCGTGAAAAATTAGGCGCAAATAGGGCGCATCAATTTAGCCATGCAGCTAGTGTGCAGTTGGGATGCTGTGACGGTGCGTTCCTTCTCTCCGCGTCCCATCTTGCCATTATACTAAATATGGACAAGGCGCAAACACGGTGCGTTCCAAACATGCTATTGCGCCTTAACTTATTACCCTTCATTACCGTCACACACAAATGAGTTTTCTATGTAAACTTCACATATCCTATTCAACACAACTGTATCACGGCATCAAAAAATATATACGGTGGTATATGGAACGGTGCAGTCACATAATAGCAACGGATCTGAATCGGGCCTGATCATGCCGTCAGCCGCTCAAGTGTTCGAAGTGACGTCATTCGCCTAGTGACGTTAATGGTCGGCGAATACAACATTTTGGCCATCCTCTCCCAGGGTGCTTTGCGCTACGCTGCATTTACCCCTGTAGGGGTCTCGCCATCTTTTGCAGGATTCCTGCAGAAACCAAGAACTGTTCTGTCTTACTGTTTTACTGATCGCAAAACGTATATTTATCTTGGAATATACTTAACGGATATTCAGTGTGTTACGAAACGACAGTGTCACAGTTTGAAGGCAGCTTTTTTGACACATAACCTCAGAACTATATATGTTGCGGAAATATATATCGGTGAATCGCGGCTGATATTAATTCGCCCAGTTAGACGGTCGTCATGTTCGTTTACTGTGGCAACAGATGACCTTGGGTCAACTCCGGTAAAGTCCGTGAGACCCTTTCAGCGCTACATGGAGAGGCGCGAAGCAGTACGTAATGGATGTCTGGTAGAGCTTGCATTTTGGCCGTTGAGGATAACTTTGTGAGATATCACGCGACTGTCAATGGACCATTCACACGGAGGATTTACTGCTATTCGTAATATGCAATTATGTGATATCATTGAGGTGAATATGTTTTATGGACCAGAGAAAACCAATATCCACCGAGGTAGAATGCCGAATTGGCAATGTGTATGAATTTGAATGTATTATACAACAATGGAAGAGGATGATTAGGAAGATCGTTAGGAATATCTAATCGGGTCTGATCATGTGTGTCTGTAAACTGCCGTGAGTAACACAACAGCTGTTCGAAGTGACGTCAGTCGCGTTACAGGCTTCGGCAGTGACGTCAACGAGATTGACCGCTGACTATAACATTTTGGTGGGTGGATATAAACTTCTGTGAGATATCACGTGATGGCTAGTGAACCAGTCATATGATGGGCTCACTGTTAGTCACATCATAAATTAATTGATACAATGGCACATATTGTCTTACTGGAAGAAAATATTTGTTTAATATCATATGAATATCTCAAAACGTATTACTCTAGAATTGTAGTATATATTCCATTCTTATTCGACGGAGTCGTATACGCCCGCTTTAGCCCGACACTCTTCCGTTCTGTTAGACTTTCTTCTGCCTTTCTCTGTGTTGCCTCTTTTATGACGGTAGCAACCGAATAGCGGAGAGGTACGTAACCAATGACGGTAGGTCATGTGATTGACTGACAATAAACGATTTTAAACCAATGGATTTGCATGCAATCCTTTGCTCCTTATCAATTATCCCCATTTTCCTTGTCCTCATTTTCTTTTTATTTAGTATGGAGTACGCTATACAGAATCTCTCCACTTAAGACTTATCACATGGGAACCGGGTACTAAGTCTGCCAGGTCACCTTATATAGCTGTCTTTGTTGACAGTGACACACGTTGACACTGAGAGTCCTTTGCCCGTTGAGGAAGAAACAGTGTCGGATTATAAGCAGTTACAAATAGTTACACCTGCAAACTCTGCTCTGCTAGTTATTCAAGCGCAATTAAATACTCCAAAAAATACTTATGATGCAGAATAAACATTTTGCACATTCCCCCTTTAAATTCCGTCCCCCGTCATTGTTTGAAGATCTTTCGTGTATACGTATTCGTTCAGACTAATGGCATAAGTGTACGCGGGACAGGCAAGATTATAATTGTGATAAATTTGGTTTGCTTTATGTACAACTACCATGGCAAGTGTCTCAACATAAGCTTCTAAACAGGTGCGAGGTTCAATATGTATGACATCACGGTATGTTACATATTCTTACGCCATGACCAACACATGACCAACGCAGGCTATTGGCATGTGTATTATAATTAGGTTGTCCAAGAAATATCCAATATCAAATAGTTTACAAATATATCGATTTGCTCGTGACTCAGTTAAACTGCGCACGGTTTCTTTTACTACATGCGATCATGCTTTCAAATGTGTTTTCATGGATCCCAATGATATAAATTTGGCAAGTCCAATCAAATTTTCTCCAAACCTTCGTCAGTTTTTTTAAATTCCTGCTTTTCCGCGAGAAAATGTAAGCAAACACTATTTTATTTGAAATCAGATTATTATTTACTAATTTATCATACAGCGTTGTAAAAAAAAAATACATAAATTAAAAATTGGAAAAATCTGACAGAGTAATCGACTAAAAATGCCTTTTTTTAAATTGTCGTCACTGTGACGCCATCAAAGTGCTCACCTTTGAGTTTTTCTCTGCATTTTCTTGTAGTGTTTGGTATAGTGTGGTTAGTTTCAGCCCCTAGCTCTAGGGATAAAAACAAAGTGATGGGGGCCGGAATGCCCCCCCCCCCCTCAATGCCTGGACAGGTTCCAAAAAGCACAGGTCAGATGGTGTTAAACGTTCGATTATTGACGCAGACATGTTTTTTGTACAACCGCAGAATATTGAATATCGCATCTGATGTCTGTACTCGTTATAAGTAATACTTCAAATATGCCCTTTACTTTTATCCTCGTCCACTTTACGCAGGAAGGTCACGTGTCTCACCCTCTTACGCCTCCTCCTCCTCCTACTCCGCTTTACTCACTGCACAGCGGGTCGCATAGGTGTGGCGCGAGACCTGGGGTTTTCACTACCTGAGATTCCATGGGCAGGCTTGCACCCTACAGTAGAATGGGTCGACTGCGCATGCGCGATGAGTAGTGCGCGAGCACGGGTCGCATAGGTGTGGCGCGGGATAGAGTGGGGCGAGAGACCTGTGGTTTTCACTACCTGAGATTCCATGGGCCAGGCTTGCACCCTACAGTAGAATGGGTCGACTGCGCATGCGCGATGAGTAGGGCGCGATGAGTAGTATAGAAAGGGCACGCGATATCCCTAGTAATTGTAATAACGGTCTCTGTCTGTCGGTTTGTTTGTTTGTATTTCCGGTTTGTATGGTCCCAGTATTTAACTGAAATTGCGTGAATCTTTGTATTGATAATTATGGGGCCACTGAGGAGAAGTTAAAAGAAAAATGAATTTTAAAAGATACAATGCGTCCATGTGGAGAGCTGTGAAACTTTACCACGATAGTTTTGGAATCAATAAAAGTGACTCAAACTCAAACGAAAAAGTATTTAACACTCAGTGGGGACCGGGAACATGAAACTTGCATTCGAATATTATAATATGTGTAAATCGATGTCATTTAACGGTCACGGATTTCTTCCGTCGTTCCTGGTCGCTATTGCCGAACCGATAGTCTTCGTGAGAAACCTCTCGGGGCATCCACGTCGAAAATGCCTTCAGCGAGATCTCAAATATAATTCTACATATCAGTATTCTGACTCATCGATGAAAACGGTCCTGATGAACAATATATTAATTGAACTGTTTCCATGTGAGGTTACTGAATCTTAGCCTTCATGAAAAGATTATCAAATGGCTTTGACTGACAAACAGACGACAGTACTTGCTTGTGTTGACGGATCTAAACACGATTAGCAAATTGAGCCTGAAGACAAATGTGTCCATATATAGGGGTACCTTGTCACATGGCCTCGCTAGCTATTTCCGGTAGACAGCTATTTTAAACTGGAGAAGTATTTTTATCTCATGATTTGTGGTGTACCCCTAATGATCTGACACCTAACGACAAGAAATCCAGACAACTCGTTACTTATATCGACCAGCACTGCACGCAGTCTGACAGATACGCAGAGTTATGACCCAACCCTGTACTGTACATGTACCTAATCCAGAACTGGAAAAGGCGACATGAGTGGATTTATTAGGTCATTTATTACAATAAGTTATATTTGTCTGAGATTAGGTTTGGTTGTGAAATACCGATCTCACTATATATTCAATTATAACCACCAATCCTCCATCCAACCATGCGAATAAAACAGCCATTCCTTTGATGACGAACTGTCTTTTGCCACTCTTTTGCGCGCTGAACTTCAGTTTAGAAACGACTGATGCCTCGACTGTCGAGAGGAATTCCAGATTTCTATCAATTTCGTGCTGACAAGAACAGTAGGATAACCTGATATCGATGAGAAAGACGATTTCTCATTTCCACCCTTTCCGTAAGTTTAACTTGTAACAGGGCGGTTAACCATAGACGGTAAGCCATTTGACGAGACCAATTTCCACTCGCTGCTCAAGGGAGACCAATTGAATATTTTGGAAATTCCCCCCTTCACACACACACACCTACACACACACCTACACATCGCACTCCGCTCAGCAGCGCACCACCAGATATGACACCATTCCTCACCGCAATGTAAAATAGAATCTGCCGAATGAACCCCTGAGCATATCAACAAGGCGCGTGAAGATTTCACACGTTCTAAACAGTGCTAAAATGTGCTAGATAAACGCACAGTTACTAGTGTGTAATTGGCACAAGTGTTATAGAATTAGTTTTAATGATATAGTCCATAGTGCCATTTAGGCTCTTGCGCATTACTTTATAATTACGTGCTTTCAGCTCCTTACGAAAAAGTCTTCCAATTCGTAACGTGAGATCAATTTAGTCCAATGCTGTCAAAAGAATATGTTGATGATATCGTTAACATGATATTTCTTAACATGATATTGAAATGACTTCTTTTTCCTACAGAACTGATATATTTGAGTGTTCGACCTAATGTCTGATAGATAAACACGTCTGATCCGATATACATTGGCGAAACGCCGAACATCAATGATATCGGACCATATTATCGAAATACCATATTGGGGCATTAATATACATATAAACTGGTAGGCTACTCCGTGGACAAACTGTACTTTAACCTATCCTTACAGTGCAGGGTAGAAGTATCTTAACCTGGAACGCGATTCCCTCTCGTGTAGATCGCGGTCAAAATATTTCTGCGCTAAAACCGCCAGCAAGCGCGCGATCGTGAATGCGTGTGAAGTTCCTTTGATGGAAAATCTGTTGGGAAACAACCTCTCATTAGTTTTCGAATGCAATCATGGGGCATGAGACGCGGTCTGTCGTGTTTTTTACAAAGCACAGCTTGCGCCTGCGATCAAAACGCGCACACTTTTGTAACTAGACCAGTTCTCTTCGTTTTTTCTCTACTCCCGTTCAAGGTTAAGTAATTTCTGATCTATACTCCAAGTTTGCTGTTAAACAAATACGCGTTTATTTATAGTTGCAGGCGGCTTATCGAAGTCACTCTGCATTCTCTTTGGTGGAATTACGTTCGTATGGTCGCTCGATCCCCACATGACGATAACACTCCCTTTGAAACCCTTTTCCGAGCCCTTCAATCCCATCTTCCTGTGAACTGATTTACGTAAATGTTCCTTTATCGATATTTGTTATGTTAAACTATCGTTAATATGAATATTGTATGATGCCCGCGAGTGTATAGACATTAGGACGAACGCTCGATGCACGAGTTGACATTTACAGAAAATGGTAAAAAGTGACATAGCTTCTCCACTGGCTATTTTTGCATTTTCATCTTTGTTAGTTTGGCGAAGAAGGCGCACTTTAGAAATAGCAAGCCTCAGATCCGACATTCAATATTCAGCCGTCGTCCATAAAAGTGTTTCCGCTTCCGCTTGTTCTTGAATATGTTACTTAGTCGAAGATTCTTGATGTTCTGTTTATTTTTCTTCTTCGTCCTCTGATTGAGAATTTCATTGCACTTAAAATTTCTCAGATTTTGGCGAAACAATTCGCACGCTGTTAACAGAATGCGATCCTAGCGTGCAAGATCTTTAACGTAACATTTCGTAACTTGTGTCTAACTCCGCCTAATCCATGGCTAAGGGCCGTAAGAATCCCACATACCCGCGTGACTGAGATATATATTATCATCTAGATAACGAAATTTATAACGAAGATCATGTGAAGAATGTAAGAATACTGATCAGCGATACGGATTTGATCTTTGGAGCATCGTGATGTCTTGCCAACATACTGTTGACCGCTTCTCTCTTGCAGGAGACGGTTTGGTAAACTCGGGTGGCATAATGAGAGATGGACATTATTATGACATACATCCTCGCTAGACTGAACATATGTGACCAATCTGGAAGTATCATTCCATATTCGTTATCTCCTCTATTAGAAATCCTGAGCCGTCCCTAACAGACTTTTCAATTCAGTTCTTATCAATAAACTCATGACGGTCTCGGGACAGAATCCGAAATAGACAGAAGCCCTAATAGGACCGTACACACCAATTTGTAGTGTCGTAGTTTTTATACTTCATCTTTTCTAGGCCGCAATAATTCGATCGATACGACACGGCGAGCAGATGTTCGCTAGGCCGGCTCACGGGAGATTTCCCTTTACTACACCTCGCCGAGAATACAGACAGCTACCGTTGTATTCCCAGGTGTCGCTTGTCGTTGCCGTATGTTGTATGTCTTCTCGATCAATTCCAAGATTTCTGAATTTCAGACATGGTGTTCATGACTTCCATGACAGCCTTGAATTATGTCGGTTTTTCCGAATCTCTGATTTTGCTTCAAAAGCGTGACCACTGGACTGTTTGGTGCAACTTAAGCATTGGTTGACACCGACTGGAGTGGGAATTTCCTGCTGGGTTTGTTTTTATACGCTGTGTGGTGGATTTTCGACGCTGGCCTTGAGATTACATTCTTCGCTCATGTATCAGCAAGGAAACCTGTTGCGCATCTCACACGGTGTATCTATTAACTCAAGGCAAAGTCTCGCCGATAAATACTACCACGCAACATACAGGGCTATAACCGAGATTCAGTGCAGTATTAACTACGTTTAAACTGAGATCGATACTATTAGCCATAGCTCAACGCGGATTCTCCAACCATTGTTACACGACAACGTGTAGGGAGATTTCAATACGTCCTTTCCAGTACTGTCAGGTAAGTGCATTTAATTCAATTAAATCCTCTTTGTCAATATCTCTATTTATATCATCACTCGAATCATCACCTCTTAACGAAGCAATTCAAATTGAGCAATTATTTGACATTCGAATCTATTGCAACCGATTAAATGCTTCCAACACTGTTATATTTTATCATTTACACTTAAGGTTACTGTATCGGGTCCCGTTGCGTACGTGTACATATCACAATTTTGCGTAATTACGGGGCAGTGCTTTTTTGTATCCATGCGAACTATACATTTTTTGAAAGCCCTTGATTCAAAGAATTTAGAAAATAAATGACTTCCTCGAATTTATTACAAGAATCGATTTATTGAAAGATAAATGTTGTCATTTAGAAAAGAATAGTCCTCAAAATCACACGCTAATAACTACCTCAGTTTTCATCAAAGAAACTTGCTTTTTCGGAATAATGAACTTTACCATTTGAATAAAAATCGATTGCCTCAGTTTATTTAGTTAGGACCTAGAAGTTATTTTATTGTCGTGCAAAGTTGAAAGACTGAACAAATCTACAAAAACTCGACCCCTCTCCACTAAATCATAAATAATTCATGAACAGGGCCGAATTTATAAAATTTGAGGCAGCCTTTTGAAGATCTACATTATTGGAATATTGTGTCCAAAGTTCATGTTTGTACATCATATAACAAGAGAGAAATTAGAACGGGAAAAAACACTTTTTGGCGAAAAACTTAACGAAGAAAACGACCAAAAAACAATCAGCACTGTGTTCGACCGCTTGAGCCACTCTAATCCCCTGTCATGTT